>PVLC010001895.1:0-58558 GCA_004027655.1 Graphiurus murinus | reverse complement strand
GTGTGCGCCACCACGCCCGGCTCTTTATATCTCTTAACAAGCTATAAGGATAATCACATACAACTTTTCTTGGATTACTTGCCAATAGAAATTGATATCAAATTGATTTATTATGATCCTAGAACTTGGTAGGCTGAGATAGGAGGATTGAAGGTTCAAGGCCAGTCTCAATAATTTAGGAAGACACGCAACAACTGTTTCAAAATAAAAAATAAAGAGGGCTGGGAGTGTTACTCAAAGGTAGAATGTCCTTGGGTTCAATACATATGATATATATGAAATGAATATATTTATTTATTATGATTCATTATGTAGGATCCAATAAGCATCTATTGACATATAACATAGGCTCACAAAGGTACACAGATCATAATTATGCCTCCCATTGTATATTAGAAAGTGATACAATTATTTAACTATCAATACTTCTAAATAATTAATGCCCTAACCAAAGATAACAACTACTGTAATTTCTGTAACTATTAAATGGTTTTGTTCATTTTAAACTCTGTGTACAATAGATCAGGAAATAGCTTTACTTTTGTACATTCTGTCTCATTTAACTCATCAACATGTTAGTGACTGTTTTGCTATTGAGTACCAGAAGAACTTTGTCTTTTTTACTGCAGCACAGTATTCCACTTTAAGAATTTACCGTGATTTATTTATTAACTATACTAATAATGCACATTTGAGAAGTTTTTTTCCCCAGTTTTGATGTTTTCTAAATAATGCTTCCAGGAACATCCTTGAACATGTCTGTGATGCCTGTATGCATGCAGTTCTGTTGGGTGTATGTCTGAGAATAGAATTATTAGGTATGAATATGTCAAGTATTAACAAATATTGCCAGATTTTCACCCTGATTTTGTGTCTTATTATTTCCATGCATATTTTATAAAAGCCCTGTAGTTTGAATTTGCACAAACACTTGATATGGTTTTTTGTTATAGTTTAAATTTGATTTATCTGATGATTTGACTTATCATTAGACCTTAAAAACTATTTTAAATGTTTTATACATTCAGATATCATCTTTGGTCATGAACCTATTAAATCTTATATATGTATTTGTATATATAGTAAGATAAAGGGTTTTGTTGTTGTTGTTAGTTTGTTTGTTTGTTTTAGTAGTGGGGATTGTATCCAGGGTTATTCTACCTCTGAGCACTCAACAAGTGTTGGGTTTTTGTATGGTATAGACCCCCAGTCCTTTTTATTTCTTTTTTTAAAACAGGTTCTCAATAAATTGCTAAGGGTCTCAGTAAGTTGCTGAGGCTGGCCTGAACCTGCAATTCTCCTATCTCACTGGGATTATAGGCATGTGCTACCACACCCCGCCGTGTAGAGTTTTTGTTTTTTTCTTTATATGTTTCATGGACAGAGGAGGGATTTTTATATATTCTGTAGACATAAGCTTTTGTCAGATTGATATATTTTCAACATATTCTCCTATTTTGAGTGTTTTTTGTTTTTCTATTTTAATAGTATCTTTTGACAAATATAAATTATTTTAATGAGGTTGGATTCATTAATCTTTTTGTTAGTATTTACATCTTTTTTGTATTTGTATTCTGCTTAAGAAATGTTTATTTGAAAGTAAACAAAATGTTCTCCTTTCTTAATATATTGCAGAAAATTTAGTATCTTATGCATATAGGTTTGCAATCCACTTTAACTTGGAATATGGAATAAACTGGAGATAAGATCTACTTAATTTCTTATGAATATCCAATTGAATCAACACCATGTATTGAAAAGACTACCTGTCTCCACTGTATTGCCTTAGCACAGTTTTTTAAGCCAGCTGACTCTAAGTAGTAAGTGCAGACCTGTTTCTGAACTCTACTCTGGTCCATTTGTCTTGCTTGCACTAGTAGTGTACTGTGTTTAAAATAAGTCTAGATATCTAACAGTATATACCATTGAAAAATAAGCTGTCTATTCTGTGTGTGTGTGTGTGTGTGTGTGTGTGTGTGTGTGTGTGTGTATGTGTGTATGTGTAGTACTGGGGATTATTGTGAACCCAGGGACAGTCTACCTCAGAGCTACACTCCCACACTGATTTTAATTTTTATTTGGAAATCAGGTCTCACTAAATTGCTGAAAGCCTTGCTAAGTTTCTGAGGCTAACTTTGAATCTGCAATCCTACTCTCACAGCCTCCCAAGTAATGGGATTATAGGCATGGGCCACTACATCTAGCTAGGTTGGCTTTCCTTGACTCGGAATTTTTCATGTAAGTTTTAGAACTATCTTGTAAATTTCCATGTGTATAAACACATAAAAATAATCTTGAGGGCTTTTGATTGAGACTTAAGTTATTCTATTGTTAAATTTTGAATGAACAAATCTTTTCTACAATATAAAGTCTTTGAATATATGGCATATTTTCTGGCTTGTCTTTAAAACTAAAGGCAAATTTCAATTTTCATATAACTACCACCAAATTTATTTTAAGATATTCAGTATTTTATCATAAATGGTATTTTCATTTCCGTTTACAAATACGTGCATGATTTTTGTGCACTAATCATATAATATACTCTTCAAGTATATTAGTTCTAATTATAATTACTTAATCTGTATATTAGTTAGGATATTTTGTATTTTATTTTCTACAAATAATGGCCCTTGTAGTTTTTACCACCACTTATGGCTTTTATTCTTTTTTCTTGATTCCCTGTATAATGTCAACTAGAAATGATAATGGGATATTATTTCTGATCTCAAGGGAAAGCTTTCAGCATTTCATGAATGTATGTGTCATTTGCTATCAGTTTTTACAGATATTTTTATCAGGTTAAGAAATTTTTGCTCTGGTTATTGTTTCTTTAGTTTTGTTATTAAAACTATTGAATTATTATTAAAACTATTGAATTTTATCGGATTTTTTTCCATCTCTTGATATCATCCTATGGCTTTCCTTTTTAATGTGGTGAATCTATCTTACTTGAGTCCATAGTACTTTTGGATCTTTGACCTAATTACTTTTGTTGATTTTGTATTTTAGACATTAGATTTTCAAAAACTTTTCCCTTATGTTCTGTCTCCTACTTATGAGATACCAAATATATAGTAAGTATATATTTATTTTCTTTTTATAATGTCCCATGTTTCTCCTGTTTCTTTATCTTTATGTCCCTTCTTTTTTATTCTTCTTTTCATCTCTGTGCTTCAGCTTTATATTTTCTATGGGTCTATATTTCAGTTTATGAATTCGTATTTTGCTTTTTCTAATATCAAAATCAATTTAACATTTAAATTTCAAATTTTAATTATTTTTATTATATTTAATTTTTTGCAGTTTTAGAATCTTGAGTTCCCACTCTAAAATATTCCATTTATGTATTAACAAAATCTGTAACTAAGCTGGGCGTGGTGGCGCACGCTTGTAATCCCAGTATTCGGGAGGCTGAGACCGGAGGATCCGGGTTCGTGGCCAACCTCACCTATCTAGTGAGGCATTCCGCAACTTAGTGAGAACCAGTTTCAAAATAAAGAATAAAAAATAGTGCCGGAGGTAGAATGCCCCTGAGTTCAATCCCCAGTACCAAAAAAAAAAAAAAAAAAATCTGTAACTATCAACCTGAATAACTGCATGATTTGTAGGTCTATTTCTCATTGGAAGCTGGGAATTTTTAAAGAAAATATTATTCAGGATCAGGTGTTGGTATTATCTGCAGAAAGGGTTTACTTTATTCGCTGGTGAAGAGTTGGGGGAAGATTAGAATAAATAAGTATGTCGGATTATAATTTTACATGGATCAGTTTACCCACTGTAAACTATTTTGGGGCACCAACTGAAATTGTAGGGTATTTAGCCTATGACAGGATTCTAACTTCAACTTTTATTTTCTTAGCACTTAAGAAACCTACAAATATTCCTCTGAGTTTTTTGATTACTTCTTCTTTCTTCTCAGTGTTTTAGACTTTCTCTGAACATAAACTTGAACTAATACTTCAAGGGGACAACTCTTAATTGCAACCCTATTTTTCTTCGTCGATCTCTTTTACTCCAGTTTTCATCTCTTGATCCTACTATATTTTTCCTACATATATTTTACGAGTTTACCAAAATGGTGTGTGTGTGTGTGTGTGTGTGTGTGTGTGTGTGTGTACGTGTGTGTATGTGTGTGTATACGTGTGTGTGTGTACGTGTGTGTGTACGTGTGTGTGTATCTACGTGTGTGTGTGTGTGTGTGTGTGTGTGTTAACTACTGCCTCCTGCCTGCTTTCTCAGTCTCTCTCTGCAGCAAATGTTCCATCTGAAACCATCTCTCACCGGATGTAAACTCATCTCTTTGTGGCTCACTTCCCTGAGGGATCTTGGCCTCTTCTGTCCTGAGAGCCTCAACAACTTCAGTGACTTCAAACAAATTTCCTCCTTTGTAATTTTATCTCTTTCTTTTTTTCACTTCTTCTCAGTAGAAATGTTAATCAGCTACATTTACTCTAGTGTAGCCATTTCAGAAAACCCTGACAACTTGATTTTGATGACTCAAGAGTTGCACAAATTTTTGTGTGTCAGAATCTGAGTGATTTAACAAATATTGCATAAGCTTTAATAAGTGTCATCAAAACATGGAAAATATGCTTGCTGTCATATGTGTGGAATTCCTTAAGTAGGCAACCCACAGGCACTATGCAATGGAATGGTTTTCCTTATTTCTGAAAGAATAATTGAACTGCAAATAAATTCCAGTTTTTTGAATGTGAGAACAGATCATATTAACATACAAAATGGGAAAAAAAAACCTCTCATATAAATACATACTCTCTTAGTATTCACTGTGGAAAGAATATTCTGATTACAGTGTACAGGAATTTCCTTTGCAATCCATGGGAGACCTGCAATATTATTGCACACTAGTTTTCCAGCCAGGGCAGAGGTAAGAAAAGGGTTGTGCTATGGTCAGATGAACAGTGAAAGCTTCAATGGCAGAGACCTTTCCAGAAGTTGAGATGTTATGGATCCATGGGGCTCAGGAACTGTTACTATTGGATAGGCCAATTCATTTTTCTTCTGCTAGGGGACATTAATAAATGGTTGGCTGTTGACAAAATGGTTAGAATCGTGAAAAGGAACTTATAAAATGATTTTAAAACCCTGTAAATCACTTTCAGCTGAGATTATATTTTAAATGCGAATTAAAATATATCAAACTATATTCTCTATTTTATATATTCATTTTTCAGGATTAGGTCTACTAAACAAAAATAAATCTAAATAAAGCCACTGACATATTTAGAGGTCAATATTTAAATGATTTACAAAGTAGAAAAAACTTTATGCTTCTTTTTCATGTATTGAATGGCATTTTCCTAATAATACTTCATCTAACTTTTAAAAAAAAAATTGGCTTCATAAGCACTAAGTATTTTGAATTAGAAACATATTACTATTTTAAAACTCTAGAGTAAACTTTTTAAAACTGAAAAATGCCTGGTGTGTAAAATTTCATATTACTACATTTTTTTATTATAAAGAATGCATGTATTCATGATCTTTCAGTGGAATATTAGTCACGTATTCTTACATACATTAGAGATATTAAAAACTCCAATAGAATTATGAAAGTTCTAAATAAATCTTGTAAATCACTAAATAACAAAAATTGGAAGAGACAGGCAGAGAGGATTAATATCCAGTCATAATTTGTTCACAATTATAATTATATATTTTTGGGTGTGGAGACTGCTGACTCAGTGACTTACACATTTGTGTAAAATTTTGACTTAATTTTTCCCTTTATTATTCAGTCATGTTTATAATTTGTCGTTATTTAATACAAAAATTATTTTACATCAGTTATGAACACTCATTCTTATGTCTTCCATGAAAGTAAATTTATTCTTACATCAATATCTATATATGTTTCTTATACCATTTACTTTAAACTCTGTAATGTGCTAAGCTGTCATTTATTTCTTTTTTTTTTTTAATTTTTATTGTAGTAATTCATGCAATATAGCATACATCTTTGTTAAGTACAAATTGTTAACAACATATTTGCACACAATTCTCATTTGACCCCTTCCCCGATTCCCTCCCCATTCCCTCCCCATTCCCTCGCCCTCCCTCCCCCTAAGGTTCACTTCAATGAGTGACCTTGATATGATTGTGTAGGTACATCATGTGCTTTAGGGTGTCCCTCTGCCCCAAGCATCCACTATAATTAAATCAACTTCTTTGCTTATCGAGGATCTCTTTTTTTCATCTGGAGACCCTCCTATGCCCCATCTTCTCCCTAGCATCCACATATTAGGGAGAACATATGCCTCTTAACCCTTTGTGACTGACTAATCTCACTTAACATAATGTTTTCCAGAGCATGGTATTGGCACAAAAATAGATACATAGACCAATGGAGCAGAATAGAAGACTCAGAAACAAACCCACAGACTTACAGTCAACTGATTTTTGACAAAGGAGCCAAAAATATACACTGGAAAAAGGATAGCCTCTTTAACAAATGGTGCTGGCAAAACTGGTTAGCCATATGCAGGAAACTGGAAATAAACCCCAGTTTCTCACCCTGCACAAGAGTCAACTCAAGGTGGATCAAGGACCTGGAAGTCAGACCAGAGACCTTGCAGCTACTTGAAGAGGGCATAGGACCAACACTTGAACACATAGGCACAGGTAAAAACTTTCTCAACAGGACCCCAAAAGCACACTAAGCTGTCGTTTATTTCTGACATTCTATGATTTAATCACTTATGGATATTGTATTGTGGTAGAAAACATCTAACAGAGAATTAGAAAATTTGGAGTTAGACCTTCTCTATCCAACTACAGCCTATATGATGTTTTGCAAGACACTTTCTAGTTCCTGGTTTGTTTGGTCTTAAGAATGAAGGGATTGTAATAAACAGTCTCTCATTTTCAATCCAAATTATTTGATTTTACCATACATTTTCCTTTCATTTGGAGCAAGAAACTATAACTTCAATTTTTTTCAACTGGATAAAATGTAATGTTTATTTCTGAAGTCATCATACCTTATGGAATTTTGATGACCCATGTATTTTGTAGCTTACAATTGCCTTTATCTCCCATGTATATTTCAGGTCAAATAACTATGCAATAAAATAACATATTTCTTTAAAAAAAATGCTGTCAAAGATTGTACTAAAATGTGGACATCCAATTGTCACACACCATTTAGTGAAGAGATAGTTCCCTCTTAAATGACCTGTAACTTCAGATCTGTCAAAAATCAAGTTTCTGTATCTATGCCCATTGTTATATAGCTTAATATTCTGTACTATTGTCCTCACTGCTTTTCAGACTTAATTATTGTAATTTAAAATTAAGTTTTAGTATCTAGTAAAGCAAGCCTGGTCACATTTTTAAGTTAAAGAAGTATCCTGATTTTTCTTAAGTCTTTGAGTTTTCATGTGCATTTAAAATTTTACTCTAAATTCTCTCAAAAACATGCCTGTATCTTGATTGGTATTGCATTGAATCTGTAGATTAAATTGGGAAAAATGGTAATAGTATTATCTTTTCATTTATGAACACGATATATCTCTTCAGTCATTTAGGTTTCTCAAGTACTGTAGGATAGCAGTATACAACTTCTCCACAAATGCTGTGCCTATATTTTGTTAGGTTTACTCCTAGGCAGTTCGTATTCATCTATCCTGTAGTAAATTACAAACCACATGCATGTGTGTGTTGGTATGACTCAACTGTATATTTTTCTACTGCCCTTGCCCATGATGCGATACCTTTATCTATATTGTGACTTTTGCACACAGTCTATTCATTTTACTTGTACCTGGCCTGTGGAACTCCTTTGAGCCTAGGTTGAAGTTCTTCCATGAAAATTTGTTTTTACTTCTATATCCCTCTTAAAAGCACTGAATTTAAGATATTTTTAACTAAATTCTTCACTTGAGGTTGTTTTTTTTTTTTTAAATTTGGACCACCTTATTAATGTCAATTCATGCTGTCAAATTATATAATGACTATAGGCTGTAAATCTGCATGATGACCAATTTAAGGTTATAATTCAAGTTCTCAGGAGTAATTTTTTAAAATACCCTTTGTGCCAAGTTTTAGTACAGTCAGTTCTGAAATGGTGCTCAGTATGAGAAGGATATTTATAGTTCACTCCTAGAAATAAAGTACAATAATTGGTGGGGAACCAGCTTTACAGCAATCTTCAATTATATGTTTTGATTCAGACTCTGATATTTAGCTCTTGTTCCAAGTCCTGTACATTGCAAAAAATGATGTTTAAATTCACTGTGTTTAGAAAAAAATCTGAAGAACAAAAGTTAAGTTTAGTGCCTCTTTATTTTTGACCCAAATCATTGGTTTCTTAACAGCTCGTGGTTACATTTGAGATTTTTGTATGTTTTACAGTTGAACAGTCTGTCTGGGTATATAGATATCCATATCACTAGAAATAGGATTTTATATGCTTATTATATATTATTAGTTATGCTTTAGTTATATGTGAATATGATGATATCAATTAAAAGCAACATTAAGATGGATGTGGTGGCACACATCTGTAAACCTAGTATTTGGGAGGCTGAGATAGGAGGACCACAGATTTGAGGCCAGTTTCAGCAACTTAGTTAGGTCCTCAGCAAGTTATGAAACCCTGTTTCAAAATTAAAATTGAAACAGGGCTGGGAGTGTAGCTCAGGGGTAGAATGCCTCTGGGTTCAATCCCTAGTACCACACACATACACAAAAAGCAACATTTAAATTTTAAACATTAGTACCTGAGCTGGCATGGTGGTTCATACTTGCAATTCCAGTACTTGGGAGGCTGAGACAAGAGAATTGCAAGTTTGAGGCTAGCCTCAGCAACTTAGCAAGACCCAGTTTCAAAATAAAAAATTAAAAGGGAGTGGAGTCTAGTTTGGAGGTAGAATGCCCCAGGCTTGAGCCCTACAACCAAAAAAAATGCTTTGTATTATAAAATATAATTATACAATGATTATGATAATAATTTTTGTTTCCTATCTTTGTTCATTGCAAATGCCTAGAAACAATAGCACCCCAGATGGAATTAACACTCATAGATGTTATAGTCCCTAAATACTATTCCCCATTGAAAGAAACTATGAATTTGCAAAGAATAGTAATTTCAAACATGTGGCAGAAAATATATAGTGAATCCATAGAATTTCAGTGGGTCAACAATCATACATATACTAAACCCTATTATTTTAGAAGGACACAGAGATCAAACTAATACTATGTTTTCCAAATACAGAAGGATAATTTAAACAACAGTGATTAAAGATAATTGTATAAAATAAATTAAAATAGTATACTGAGAAGGAAGTAGAGAATAAGAGAGGGAATTGTGAAGGAATAAAGAAGAACACCATTGGAAGTATCTTGGCATCAACTCCTCTCTCTCAAAACCAGCAACTGATTTTGAGCATTTATTCTGTATTTTCTGCATGATTTATAATCCACACCATTAAAACAGCCTGGCATAATGAGGGAAGGGAAGTTATTCATTACAAAAATATTTCAGCTAATAAATAAGAAAAGGATAATTAAATGAAAAAAAAAAATCACCAGTGTACAACTTCAAGTGAAATAAGTGATTTTAGGAACTAACAATCAAGGGATAACCAAAGAAGTAGAAGATAGATGGAAATTTTCACAGTGGAAGTATTGTGTTATTGCTCCATGAACTGGTGGTCAATGTTAGTTACATTCACTAAAACTGCAGGACCACACATTGTCTGTTTCCTAATGTGATGCAATATGAAAGACAAAATGACTATCTTAGTCTGTCCCTGCAGCTATAATAAAATACCACAATTGAGTAATTTACAAGTAATAGAAATTTTGTTTTGCACAGTCCTGGAGAATGGAATGTTAAGGTCAAGTTCCCAGCAGTTTAAGTGTCTGGTATGGCTCAGTCTCTGCTTCCAAAATGGCACCTTGAATGCTGTGTATTTATGTAGTGAAATGGCAAAAAGGAGCACTGTGTCCTCACATAGCAGAAGAGACAGAAGGGCCAGGCAGCACTTTGGAGACTGTTTTTTATTTATTTTATTTATTTATTTATTTATTTATTTATTTATTTATTTATTTATTTATTTATTTTGCAGTACTGGGGATTGAACCCAAGGGCATTCTACCTCCGAGTTACACCCCCAGTCCTATATTTTATTCTTTATTTTGAAACAGGGTCTCACTAAGTTGCAGAGAGCCTCACTAAGTAGCTGAGGCTGGCCGGGAACCCAGATCCTCTGGTTTCAGTCTCCCAAGTACTAGGATTACAAGCATGCGCCACCATGCCCGGCTTGGAGCCTGTTTTTTAAGTGCATTAATTCAAATCCCTTATTGCTTAATCCCCCAAAGCCCCACCTCTTAATATCATCAACTTGGGGTTTGAGCTCCAAAATCAAGTCTGTAAGTACACGTAGACTCAAATAATACCATTGCACCGGGTTCCCAATACTCATGTCCTTCTCATATGCAAAGTCCTTTCATTTTATCCCAGTAACTCCAAAAGTGTTAACTTGTTCCAGAATCAACATGAAACTTTAAAGTTCTGAGTCTTATCTAAATATCATCTAAATCAGATATGGCTGAGACTCAAAGTACAATTGATTCAGAGGTGAATTCCCCTACAGCTCTGAGTTTGTGAAATAAACAATTTGCTTCAAAAACATAATAGAGAGACAGACATAGGTTAGATATTTCCATTCCTAAAGGGACACATATGAAGAAAAAAGGGGTAGCAGATCCAAATAAGTACAAAATCCAACAAAGTAAACTATTAAATCTTAAAACATCCTTAAAGACACACTGGGCTGGGGCTAGGACCCCAAGTCTTCAGATAGCCCTACCACATGGCTCTGCTGGGAAAAGCCCATGTTGTAGCTCTCATGGATGGAAGTCTCATACCCATGGCTCTCCTAGGCCTGCTTTGAGTGCTGATGGCTCTACAGTTCTGGGCTCACAGGGTGTGATGGTTTGTCTAGATCATAAACTTGACTGCATTATAAACACCTAGGATTATGTGACTTTGGGTGTGTTGATGAGATGATTGGCATATGTAAAGGCAGACTTAAGGGAAGTCCTGCCCTGAATGTGGACAGCACTGTTATGATAGGTGCAGGGCCTAGATTAAACAAAGGATGAAATCTGGGTGCAGGAATACATAGTTCTTCCTCAGAAAAGTGAGTCTGCTCTCACCTGGAATATCAGCCTTCAGCTCTTCGAAGTGAACTTTCACCATCATTTCTCCGAAAAGTTTTCTGGCCTTTCCACCATGAACTGTCGCTGCTTTATTGGTGACTTTGATTTGGAGACTCCAGTTCTCGGACTGCTCAACCAGGTGCTGGTTCCTCTGGCTCTCCACGTGCAGGCAGCCACTTGGGACTACACTGCTTTGGACTGTTACTCTAGTGGACCCTTACTAACACAGGGGCACCTCACTATGACTGCTCCATAAACTATTTTCTTAGCAAGGACTCTCTGGGGTGAGAGATACCATCTCCACTGGGTATTGCCTGAGTGGGGACTCTCGAGTTCTACCTCTGTGATTCTTTCCACTTGGATCAAAGGCTCTTTGAGGCATCCTTCAACATCTGGATGGAGGTAGCCATGTTTCCAGAACCTGTACTTTCGGCATGCCTGCAGAGTTAGCACCAGATGGATCCTGCCAAGGTTTATTATTTGTGCTCTAATTAAAAAAAAAAAAAAAGAAAAGCAAAAAAAGGTGGCCTGAAATACACTGGGGCCTATTGGATTCCCACTTTGGATGACCAAGAAGTACTGTATGTACCCAAGTACTCTATGTACCCAAGATTATTGGGTACATAGAGCTGAGGTGGGCTGGGTTGTGAACACAGAAGTTCTGAAGATTCTCAAGGACCATTTTTTTGACATGGTTCTGTCGCCCGGGCCTAGGCATTTTGGGCCTGCGATGGCCATGGCATCGTTTAAGATCTCTGACCTGCATTTAAGGTCATTGTTTCATTTTCTTGATGAATAGCATCTGCCTTCCTTCTACCCATAGTAATTTCCTTACCAAAAGTTCAATTGACCACACATTTTTCATTCATTCATTCCAAAGTGGCTAGGTAAATAACTTTACAAATCTTTTAAATTCTGTTTTCCATTCAATTATAATTTCCATTTTAGACATTGTACCACCTTCAACACTTTTCTCAGAGATTTCTTTCATGAAAAGTCCTAGTTCATCATCCTTAGCTTCTGCCTCCTACAAAACACTAGAACATTCACATTTCCACTAATGTTTTGTTCATGACCACTTAAACAATCTCTGTGGATAGCAGTCTCTTCTCCGCTCTGTGTTACTCCACGATATGTAGAATAGCAGCTTTCAGGCCGAGCCAACCCTGAGTTACTCCATTTTTATTAAGCAGCAGTTTGACACGAGATACTCTATTTTGAGTACAAGTGCTAAGGCAGAATGAATTGGTAACATGTTTGGGCAAATAGATAACTACCAGATGTTGCACATATAGAACTTATTGAAAACAATAACTCACAGCCTCATGTCACAATTATGAGGCACAAACTGGTAAATAAAATAATTGAATTAATAAAAAAAGATCTTCTTTGTCTCTTTTGATGAGCTTAGGCTTGAAATCTAATTTATCCGATATCATAGTTGCTACTCCTGCTTGTCTTCGAGTTCCATTGGCATGAATTACCTTACTCCAGTCATTCACCTTTAGTTTGTGGGAATCTTTGTATGTAAGCTGCGTTTCTTGCAGGCAGCATATAGATGGATTCTGGGTTTTGATCCATTTTGCCACCTTGTGCCTTTTTATTGGGGAGTTGAGACTATTTATATTCAGTGTGAATATTGAGAGATGATTTTTAATTCCTAACATTTTGGGTTTTGACTTCTGTTTGCAGTAGTGTTTGTTCTTCTTTGCTTAGTTGTTTGCTTCCTGGAAATTATTGTTTCTCTGGTTCTGACGTTTACTTGTTAGTTCTTCTTTGTAGTTAATCTCTGAGTATTTTCTCTAGTGCTGGTTTGGGAGACATGAATGCTTTCAGTTTTTGTTTGTCATAGAAGGTTTTTATATCCCCGTCAATTTTGAGAGAGAGTTTTGCTGGGTAGAAGAATCTTGGATGCAAGTTATTTTCTTTAAAGTTTGGAATATGTTACTCCAGTCCCTCCTGACTTTCATGATTTGGTTTCGGAGGTCTGGAGTGATTCTAATTGGTTTGCCTCTAAATGTTACTTGGTTTTTAACTTTTGTTGCCTTTAGAATTCTTTCATTAGCTTCTACATTAGTCATACAGTCCTTCATGCATCTTAAAATAAAAACGGGGGAGTTGTGGGAGCCCAGCTTGGCCCTTTCCAAACCCTTGGCAGTTGCTATCTGCATATATGAGCAATTATACTGACTCTTCTGCTATGGCTACATTGGCGTCTCGAAGTCTGGAGATTGCCCCTAGGATGCATAGATGAAAGACCCTGCTACTTCTTAGAAAGTAAATATTCGACCCTAAAGGAGTATGGTTTTATGACTCTGGAAAGTTTGCTTTACCAGGCTATGTTAAGAATGTGGGCTATATGTGTAAAACGAAGAAGTGGTGCTATTTGTGATCTGACAATCATTGATATGTCATAAATGTCTATGTAACCCTGTTATACTCAAGAAATGTATAAAAAAATCCGTGCTGAAAAAATAAACAAATTAAAAAAAAAAGATCACCTATGAAATTATTAAGTCAGAAGCACATGGGTGAATGTATCAAATCAATGTTAGAGAAACTATGCCCATGACTTTGTCAAATACACCAGACCACTGGAGAGGCATCCAAGACAGTAGTATTAAATTGGCACACACTAGTCCATCATCTTATTAGAGTTCTAGTGAACTCATCATGAGGTTTACAGGGAAGGAACTCCAGCCTCTGTCCCCAGGGCTTTAGCTGAGCTTTCTCTCCCTCCTTAATGCAGCTCACTTCAGAACTGAGGGTCTCACTGTGAATTCGTGAATTGGTTAGTTAAAACCCTTATCTGACTACTTTCAGTGACTCTGCATTTGTATCTACTCTCTGCCTTTGCTCTTAGTAGTCCTCTTGAAATCCTCCTAATAAATCCCCTCTTACTCTCACCTGTCAGTAGTCAGACAACCATCCATTGAATTGACTGGGAGTCTTTGTTAAAATTCAAGTGTCTATTTGTGTGCTTGTTGTTATTGTGTATGTGTGTATTCTAATCTGTTAATCTAGCTTTAAATTTTATTTTTCTCTTGACATTAGTAACATCAAGGCATATGTTAGTCCTCTGCTGTATTCTCTGGTTTCTTTGGTATATATCTCAGAATCAGAGAAAATAACTTCCTATTTTGCTTTTATGTTGTAAGAACTTGGAAAGCCAAAGTAAATACAATTAATTTTGGGGAATTTTAATTTCCAATAACAAATAGTATAACTCATATTCAAGATATTACAAACTTATAATAAATGTCTAAGTGACTACATGATAATTTATACCATATGTCAATGAATTCCATTACAAGTGAGTTTGTGTAAAAGTTGGAATGCCACTGGTTTTACATAATAAACTTTGGATAAAAAGAAAAACCTAATCTGATATTTATTTTCATTCACTTACTTCTTTAGCTATTCATGTCAAATATAGAGATGCATGGTATAATTTATTTTTATTTGCTTTATAACATAAATATTTCTGAATGCAACTAATTAGATTTATGTGCTTCTAATTCTATAACATGCAAAATATTCTTATGCAGCATATAAGGATACATTTTTAAGCTTATAGTAATCAAGATATAGAATTTATTAGTATCTTCTAGAGCTCCTCTTATAAATGTAGTTTGCCATATAATTTAAATATTCTAAAGTATCCTAGTAATCTATATTTGAAAATATAAACTAATGGTCATGAACTATTCTAATTAATTTCTCCATTCATGAACATGTTATATGCATTTTATATTCTAATTAATTGTATCAAATATAGATAAAATGTTATATTTATAAAATATTATTTTAGTTTATTCAATAGGCATTTTGCTAATGCCAAAATGAATAAAAACTAAGTAAAAGCATATATGATAAAATTCACAAATTCTTTGTGATTATTCATGTAATTACCATTCTCTTTGCCAGTTTTTCTATTTAAATTAAAATAAAACATTTTTGGTTAAAATGCAGAAAGAGCCAACTAGGAAAAAAAATTCCATCTCAATATTTTACCCTTATTAAGTTTCCTAAAGTCTGGACACAACTAATTTACTCAGGGGCACTCTAATTCTAAGCTACACCCTCAGCCATATTTTATTTTTTACTTTGAAATAGGGTTTTACTAGGTTGCTGAAGGCTTTGCTAAGTTCCTGACACTGGCTGTGAACCTACGATAATCCTTGTCTCAGACTTCCAAGAACTGGGATTACAAGCATGCACCATCATGCCCAGCTTCATAGTAGCTTAAAACAGATTTTTTTTTCATTTTTCATAAGACTGTAGAAATTATAAAACAGTGGCTTTTAATTTTTAGTGTCTAAAGTTTGAAAGATTATTAAACTTTAAAAATTATTATATAAAACCATCTCTTTTTTTCCAAATTATCTTTATAATGCATTTGAAATTCATGAGAAAGCCTGATATATTTTTCTTATACATAACTATTTAATGTTCCAAAGACCTGATTATTATCTTAAAAGCTTAGCTGGCTTTTATTGATTGAAATATTTGGACCTAGCAATTGGCCTGTTCATTTTTGAATGTAGACTATCACCATAATCACTACCTGTACCACCAAGGCTTCAAGTAGATTGGCAATGAACATAAGACTCATTTTTACATATTGTTGACCTTTAACTGGGTGCAAATAAATATTTACATTTTATATTTTTTAGAATTTATTTCTGGACTCTTCAGTATTATGAAGTAATCCAGTGATATAAAAACAAAAGTAGTCACACAAGTGAATGTCAGTTCCCATTCCTCACTGATAAAAGATATATTGATTAACAGTGGTAAAATATTTAGGTAAATTAAGATTTATAATCATCTTTCATTGTATTCATAATTAATGTTGATTATGTGAACAAGAGTGGTTTTTGGTAGAGACAAGTCAATGGTAATTCTTGGAATCAAGTAAATACTTTGGCTTCATTCAGAAATTATGAAAATTGTAATACCATACAGAGACAACTTGTAGAATAAGAAAATGTATTCACAAGACATACATCTATTAAGGGATTAATATCCAAAATATACTAGCAAATCAAACAATGGAATAGTAAGAAAACAAAGTTCAAATGAAAATAGGAAAGGGACCTTAACAGATATTTCTCCAAAATATACATACAAATGGTCAACATATACACACACACACACTCAGCATCACTAATCATTAGGAAAATGTGAATTAAAACTTCAAAGAGATAGCATCTCATACCTGTCAGAATAACTGTTATCAAAACTACAAAAGATAACAAGTGCTGGTGAGGATATGGAGAAAGGAAAGCCTTGTGTGTTTTTGAAAAAAATGTAAATAAGTAGAGCCATTATGGAAAACTGTATGAGTTTTCTCAAGAGACAAAAATAGTATTACAATATGATCCAGCAAGTCCACTTTGGGGTGCTTACTCAAGAGATTTGGATTAAGTTTCTTGAAAAGAAGTCTCCACTGCTATATTCATTGCGGCACTATTCATAATAGCACAGTTATGGAATCACTTCTGTGTCTATCAATGGTGAAAAGATAAAGAAAATGTTGTATATACAATGGAACACTATTCAGCCTCAAAAAAGGAGAAGATTCTGTCATTTGTAACATGGATGGAACTGGAGAACATTGCAGAGAAAGTCAATTGCATCTTCTCACTTGTATGTAGAATCTTAAGCAATTGAACAAATAGAAGCAGAGAATAAAATGGTGGCTAGAGAGGCTGGGGGTTCAGGTAATAGGGAAATAGTAGTTAAAAAATAAAGTCTCAGACAGGAAACTTCTTTTACAGTTCTATTGCACAGTGTGGTGAATACTAGACTATTGTGCATTTCAGAATTTCCAAGAGAATAAATTTCAAATGTTTTCACCACAAAAAAGTTAAGCATTTGAGGCAATGATATGTTAACTAGATTGATTTAATTATTTTCCATTGTGCTCATAAGTTTTAACAGTACTTTGTACCAAATAAGTGTATATAATTATACATTTTCAATTTATAATTATAATTTTTAAAAAGAAATATGACGTTTTTTATTTATTTTATTTTTTTATTAATTGGTGCATTGTAATCACCAATTAGGTACAAGCTAATAAAGGCATATATGCACACATTTCTCATTTAACCCCTTCCTCAATTCCCACCCCACTTCCTCACCCTCCCTCCTTCTCAAATTCAATTTAGTGATTGATTTTGATATATTTGTGAAAGCACATCATGTGCATTAGGGTGCCCCCCTGCCACCCCTCCCCCCCCCGTCCATCCCCTTCAGTTAAGTGAACTTCTTTGCTTATCTAGGGTTTCTCCTTTTTCATCTGGAGTCCCCCTTATGCTCCATCTTCTCCCTAACATCCGCATATTTGGGAGAACATATACCTTTTTACTCTTTGTGACTGGCTAATCTCACTTAACATAATGTTTTCCAGTTCTATTCATTTCCCTGCAAATGGCATGATTTTTTTCTTCTTTATGGCTGAGTAAAATTCCATTGTATACATATCCCATAGTTTTGTAATCCACTCATCTGTTGATAGACATCTTGGCTGTTTCCATAGTTTGGCAATTGTGAATTGTGCAGCTATAAACATAGATACACATGTGTCAGTCTGATAGATTGGTTTCCAATCTTTTGGGTAGATACCCAAAAGTAGTATTGCTGGATCATATGGTAGGTTCATTCCCATTTGTCTGAGGATCCTCCATACTGTTTCCAAAGTGGCTGCACTAATCTGCAATCCCACCAACAATGTATTAGGGTTCCCACTTCTCCACACCCTTGCCAGCATTTACTGTTGTTTGTGCTTTTTATGATTGCCATTCTGATTGGAGTTAGGTGAAATCTCAAGGTAGTTTTGATTTGCATCTCTCTGATTGCTAATGATGTTGAACATTTCCTCATACATTTATTGCCCATTTGTATTTCTTCTTTTGTGAGGTGTCTATTTAGATTCTTTGCCCATTTTTTGATTGGGTTGTTTGTTTTCTTAGCTGTGATTTTCTTGAGTTCTCTGTATATCCTAGATATTAGTCCTCTATTAAAAAAGTAGCTGGTAAAAATTTTCAAGGAAATCAAAGGGGTAAAAATAGGGAAAGAAGAAATGAAACTATCCCCTTTTTGCAGATGACATGAAACTATACTTAGAAGACCCAACAAAGTCAACCAAAAAACTTATAGAACTGATCAGCAAATTCAGCAAAGTGTCTAGATACAATATCAATCTTAAAAAATCAGAAGCTTTCCTGTATGCCAACCATAAATCCACTGAAAAAGAAATCCAAAAAGCAATTCCACTCACAATAGCACTCTGAAAAATAAAATACTTAGGGATAAACCTAACCAAAGAGGTAAAATACCTCTATAAGGAAAACTATAAAAAGTTGAAAAAAGAAATTAATGAAGACCTTAGAAGATGGAAAGATCTTCCATGCTCTTGGATAGGCAGAATAAATATCATCAAAATGGCCGTCTTCCCAAAAGTGATCTACAGATTCAATGCAATACCCATGAAATTACCAATGTCACTCCTCACAGACATAGAAAAATCAGTCCTTAAATTCATCTGGAACAACAAAAAGCCCAGAATAGCCAAAGTAGTTCTTAGCAACAAGAACCATGCATGAGGTATCACAATATCTGACTTCAAACTCTACTACAAAGCCACAGTAATAAAAACAGCATGGTATTGGCACAGAAACAGACACATAGACCAATAGAGCAGAATAGAAGACTCAGAAACGGACCCACAGGCATACAGCCAATTGATTTTTTTTTACAAAGGAGCCAAAAAATATACACTGGAAAAAAGATAGCCTCTTTAACAAATGGTGTTGGCAAAACTGGTTAACCATATGCAGGGAAATGGAAATAAACCCCACTTTTTCGCCTTGCACAAGAGTCAACTCAAGGTGGATCAAAGACCCGGAAGTCAGTCCAGAGACCTTGCAGCTACTTGAAGAGGGCATAAGCCCAACACTTCAACACACAGACACAGGTAAAAACTTTCTCAACAAGACCCCAAAAGTACAAGCAACTCAAAGGAAGATCAATACATGGGATTGCATTAAACTGAAGAGCTTCTGTGCAGCAAAGGAAACTATCAAGAACCTCAACAGAAATATGACATTTTAATGATTTTCTAAAACAGGCACATAAAACAATTTCAAGAACAATCCTAGTAGATAGGATAATTCATTTATTTATTTAACTAATTGCCTGCTATATACAAAGTATAATTTGAAGTACTAGAAATATAGCAATAAACTAATGGAAACTTCTGTCTCATGGATCTTATGACCCAGTGATGATGGACAGAACATAGGTAAAATAATATTATACTGCATTAGAAAATGCAAGATAATATGGAGAAAAATAAAGTAGGCAAGAGGATAGGAAATGTTGAGGCATATTGTTTTATCATGCAGGGTAGAGAGGGAAAATCTCTCCATGTGATGACAAATATCCAGGAAACATTTGAAATTTTGGCATGATCCACCTATGTATCTGGTCATGGAACAGCATTGTGGACAGAGGGGAACAGGGTACACAGGGATTCTGAGTGGGGAGCATGTCTGGATTTTTGAGGGGTATGAAGAAGTCCTCCATGGAAAAAGAGAGAGAGAGAGAGAGAGAGAGAGAGAGAGAGAGAGAGAGAGAGAGAGAAGAGAAAAATAGAGATGCAATCAGAGAGGCAATGGTTGAAGATGGGTAAGAATGTAGAATTACTTTAAAGGTTTTGAAAAGTCATATGTACACTTTATGAATAGTAATGCTAGTGATTTTTTAACTTGATGAATTGTACTCTGATAATTAATGATCTAGTATTAACTTAGAAAATGATTATTGTTTCTCATTTCTCATTTCTCTTATTCCCAGCTTACTGGAAATTCCAGATTGCAAAATGCCACAGTGCTCTGTCCTTGTCCCTATCTTATGAAAAAGGGTATTGATGATTAATGTAAAAGTACAGAACTAATACTACATTTATAGAAAATTAGAAATGACTAATAGGAACCACTGAGATAAAATAACCAGGATTTAGAAATTTAGAAAGATAAATATAGGCTTATATTTAATTTCAAAATGATAAATTGCAGCACCAGAACAATAGCACTCAGATCATGAGAGGCAATTGTCTCATGCACTTGTCTTGTTGTATCATCTGGCTTATTGTGTCCTATTCTTGGAACCACATTTTAAGGGGACACTATCATGCCAAGTAGAGGATACAATAGAAATTCAGGATGATAAAGGGTCAGGAAACAATTTTATAAACTATGCAACATATTAAATATAGCTCCATGTTTTTGCCTTGCCCTCTACCCCATCCTTGCTGAGAACCTAGTCTCAATATCGTAGCAGAATTAACCTTTTAAAAGTATAAGTCAGAACATGTGACTGTTCTCCTCAACACTCTACAAAGGCTTCTTACCAGAGTCTACCAAGCTGTGTGTAGCCCTCCTCCATCATCTCTTCTATCTTGTTTTATCCTACTGTCCTTTCCTCCATCACTGCTAATGTCATACTGACTGCTTTTGTATTGCTCTACCTGCTTAGTCCAGCTGGAACACACTTCCCCCTGCCACATGGCTAATTCAAGTCCTTGCTCAAATATCACCTCGATGAAGCATACTGAGTGCACTCTATTTTAAATTGCAAATCTTCCCTATCCCTTTATTGTACACATCATGTTTTCATACTACTTATCAATATTTTAAAATTGCAGATTTTACTTATTATGGCTATTATTTTATTTGATTTGTTTGGGCTATCTCTCTTTGCTAAAATGAGAGCTCCATGAGGGGGGAGTGTTCTCCTTTCATTCATGCATATACCCCCAGTTTCTCAAAATGAAACATAATTAGATGTCAGTAAATTTTTTTTTTATTCTTTATTTTGAAACAGGGTCTCACTAAGTTGTGGAGTGCCTCACTAGGTAGTTGAGGCTGGCTGCGAACCTGGATCCTCCCGTCTCAGCCTCCCAAATGCTGGGATTACAAGGGTGTGCCACCACACCCGGCTCTCAGTAAATATTTTTCTTTTTATTTTTTTGTGGTACTGGGGATGGAACCCAGAGGCATTCTACCTCCAAGCTATACCCTCAGTCCTATTTTTTATTCTTTATTTTGAAAGAGGATCTCACTAAGCAGCTGAGGCTAACCTCGAACCTGGATCCTCTGGTCTCAACTTCCCAAGTACTGGGATTACAAGCGTGCACTACCACGCCCGGCAGTAAATATTTTTAATTAAAGTGATTTACCACCTAAATTCTCCAAAGAAGACAAATCATTATGATGTTAGAAGGTTATTAATAACAAATACAGTAGATTTAATGTTTTACTCGAGATATAGTGAGCAAGACAGCTTTCTACAATGATGAAGATGTCCTCCACAGAATCCAAGATAGTAGACATTCGCCACATAAGGTTACTGAGCACGTGAAATGTGGCTAGTGTGGCTAAAGAATTGAATTTTTACTTTACTTAACTCAAATTTACCTTTCTATGGTCACTGAGGCATGTGGCAGCCACACAGGACAACAAAGCTCTAGAGTCACAAGCTAATCCCAATGAATACATTTTTATGAGAAAAAGGTTTTTGTTTAATGAAGGAAGAACATTGCAGTCAGGGCTGCCCAGCCCTGGGATGGGCTGCCTCATGAACTGAGGTCTCTACTGTGCTTCTACAACAGCTAGAGGGCCATATCTCAGGATTGTTTCAGCAGAAATTCTTGCTCACAGTTGCACTACTAAGTTGATGTAATTTCCAAATTCAATATACTATTATTTTATGCTTTACACCTAAACTCATGTATACTATAACTTACTTGTTTTTCCTGTAGATGGATGGAAATCTAGTATTTAAAAAGTAATATGATAAGAACAGGTAATTTTTCTCTTTAGATCCTTCACCAGTGCAAGGCAATGAAGAAGAAAATATATTTTTAAGGATGATAAAAACAATGTGGAGGGAAATACACCAAGTCATGAGTGCATGCATGAAGGTATCAGTTTGAATCTCACTGGGATATATTCTTACAATGTACCAATAAAATAATATAGAAAAGATGAAAAACATAATAAATTTCTTGTCACCCTTGGATTTGAAACCAGGCCCTGTAATATATTAGTAGCATGGACCTCAGAGTCATACAGGTTCCAGACGCTGGGGAACAGGCATTCTCACTATCATTTTCTTTACCTCTGTAGTAATAGAATTTTATCTAGCTCATGGCTGTTCACCATAAAGAATGTGTCCCTAGGTCTTTAGAGTAATTGTAGACATGTGAGTAAACTCTGGACACTGAGGTACAAGCAAAAGTGATGTCTACAACTTCTGCTTTGCAAATCTAAGAGGGAATCTCTTAGTCTGGCCATCTGTTCTTTTCCTGTCTTTGGCTGAAATGGCAGTGATCAAAGTGACCTTGTGTTTTCTGAACAATGTGAATTTATTATTCATTCAGTAAATTAAAAGTAGACCTATTAAATTTCTAATCTATATCGACTAGTTAATAAGATAGAAAACATAAGATATTTCCTGAAAAAGCAAAGTGAGCTGCATTTTAAATACCTACTTTTCTCAAATCTGATTACCTTCTTGAGGTCCGGCCGTTAGACTTGCAATACAATATTGAGGATAGTCATAGAACAGTGATCACCATGACAGGTAAACCTTTCTGCCTACTACCAGGGCTTGGAAATTTACTTTTATATTTGAACCTCTTCATATGAAAAATAGAAAAGTTATTTAAAGCAATTGCAAAGACACTGGTAGGCAGGCACCTTTTCTTTTTCCCTACTTGGTACTTAGTATTTGACAACAAATATATTTAGATTTAAGGCTGTAATTTTAGATGGTGTTCAGAGGATGTGAATCAGTTTCCTGATACAAACATGTAATTAAACTCAAACAATGAGAATAGTTAAACATGGCATTGCCCAACAGATTGTTTAATGAGAGACTTCCTTTCCCCCTCCTTGAAAGGTAAGGGTGCATTGCAACTGTTCACCAGTCGAAATACAATTTGTGTCTTAATTTTTTTTTTTTTTTTTTTTACAAAATTCTGAGTGCTCTGACTATATATTTTCTTTTGGGCCAGGTTCAGGATTAATAGGTATTGTTCTAAGCAATTTTTTTTCACCCACCAAGGTTTGTCAAAAGTCAAAGTTTAACCAAATAGACTTACTATCTTACTCCTAGGTTTATTTCCAATATAATGAACTGTAATTAGGGTATGGTCCACATATCTATTAAGGTAGGGTTAAGTTTTAAAACAAAACAAAAGTACTGTTGCTATTGCTATTTCTATTGCTAGGCACATTCCCAAGTCTGATGAAAACATTCAGTTCTATTCATCAGAAGTTCAAGTTGAGGCAAGTTACTGAAAGGATTCATAATCGTATAATTGTATCTGTTTGCTCCTGAGAGTACTGAGATCCAGATTTTGTCACAAGTAAAATAGACTATCAGTTCCAAGATGGACTAGGAGAACTCTTAAAATATCTGATATACATGAAGTTACAAGATTGTGAGTGAATATATTGAGAAATGTTAGTATACTAAGAGTCATTTTCTAAAATATATTCTGAATAATGATTTCCATGTAACAGTGACTACAGAGATAAGAAAGTGGTGGTGATGAGAAAGATTATTATTTATATGTTTAATCCTTGTAAACAAGCTAAGTCTATGCTATAAACCTGAAAATCCCCCAAGGAAATGAACAAACATATTATTTCACTTTCAAAGTCACTTTAGCTTATTCCTAATGCTTTTGCATAATTCAGTCATAAACCACTCCTTAATTTCTAACTTTAAAATTTGTTTTCTGATTCCATGATCTGAATTGCATAATCAAGAAAGCAAAAGTGGAAGAAAATTGAAACATGCATAACAATTGTGCAATAAAAATGAAATGCAGATTCTGAAATGATAACACATTCCATTTTAACTTGTTATGCTTCCTTGCTTTGACCTTCACACAATTTTTCCTGTAAGTGCAAAACTAGTGTTTTTTTTTTTTACATTTATAAAGCATCTTTAAGCTCATCTAGGTGAATAGTTTCTGCACTTTCTTATTTATGCTTTGAAAACATTTACCTAGGCAGAGATGATTGCAGCTCTGTATGATTCTATATGTCTTGAATAAAAACCTAAATGACAAAATAAATTAACAAACAAAAATGTTTTTTGTATTATATGCTTATTTTGCAAAGTTTTTAACTTATAAGAGAACAGATACTCATTCTTCAAAAAGCCAGGGCTGGACTTCCCATCATAAAATGATAGTATAAATTCATTGCCCTATGCTCCTGCCTACTAAGTACAACTGTAAACTTTGGAACTAATACCAGATGCAGACAAACTAGAATTTTGAAAGATGTAATGAGGAAGATAGAATGACTGGAGACCCCAAGACTCAAAGAACAATGTAGTAGCAGGGTGGCCTGTGACCCTTCACCCAAAGGAAAAAGATGACTCAAGTCAGCCTAATAACAGAAGGCAATCCACCTTCTGAATGAATTCCTCCCTTCTTCAAATGAGTATCCAATAAATCAACAGAAGCTGAACCAAGATGACAAAGATGTTAAAAATTATCTGATTAATTTTAAAGAAACCATTACAAAATTACTTCATTAAGAAATTATGAATAAGCATCAACTAAATGAAAGTAACTGCATGTCTCAGGAAAGAAACAGAAAATGTAAAAAGAAAATATGGAAATTTTGGAATTGAAAGAGAAGATAAAAGATAAAAGATTTTATGAAAGTTGTAACAGAGTAGTCATGAGAAATTGATAATAAAGATGAAAGAAAATTAACATGAGTGATCTTAGAGATTAGTACTAAAATAAATTGAAATATTTATTGACAAATTGTGACTTAATATTTTGTATTTACATAAATTTTAAAACACTCTACTGGTTTTTTGGAAGTATAATTTGGTTGAAAAGTTGAGCTTAATATTAATGGTTAAAAATAAAAGTCACATTTCCATAAAAGTCATTTAGCCTTAAGAAAAAATATTATTTGTAATATGTATTTGTAATTATTTTCAAACTACCTATACAAAATAACATGTTCTATTCATTGAAACCTAATTAAAATATATTCAGTTACTTATTTTAATATTATAAAACTCATTATCAATATTCCCTTCTAATTCATCTTATGAAATGACAAAATTATAAAACTAATTCATCTTATATGCACACTAAATTTAAAATTATTTTAAGATAATTGTCTTTCCATATTGAATGAAATGATAAAAAAATTACTTTGGAAAGAAAATTTCTTTTAGAAGGTAAAATTCATAAACCCATTTTTGATTGAATTCTTTTGGTTAGTAACCACAGCATATAAACTATTTAGTTTTATGATAAACAGAACTTGGATTCAAAATTGAATTCCTTTCCCTAAAAATATGAAGAATTTGAAATATTTTTCAATAAGATGATTTGCAGAGTTTGAGATGAATTAATTTTTATAGACTAAGAGATTTGTTGGATATTTCTGACATGCTTCAAAGAAAGCCAGTATTTTCTTTTTCAAATGCCCTCTTTATTTTGCAAACTAAATGCACCAATGTTAAGACATACATCTATTAAGTGCCTATGGTATACCAGATAATGAGTTAGGTGATTGTTTTATTATATGCTTCTTTCAATAACCCTATAGTGTGATTAGTGAAAGATGTTATGATTCCTTGGTGGATAAATCCATTGTAGACTAATGAATTTATTGGGAGGTAAGAAAGACAGGTAGGGTGTGGCTAGAAGAGGTAGGTCCCTCGGGGTATGACCTTGGGGACTATATGTATGCAGCTCATCCCTACCCTTTCTCTCTCTGCTTCCTGCCACCATGTCCTGAGTTCTGCAGATACGATGTGGCCTAACATGGACTGAAACCTCCAGAACTGTGAGCAAATAAATCATTCTTTCTTCAAATTGTGATTGTCAGTTATGTGTGGTCACAAGGGTGAGAATGCTGAATGAAACAGTATCTTTCCTCAGATCATATACTGAAGATCCCAGTTGAGCCTGGAATAAAACCCATTTTCACTTTCATCAAGAGTCCAATCTCTATTGACTCTATGGTACTGACTCAAACTATTGTCAAACATAACTTGGTTTCTCAGAGTGCAGATGAGAAAAAAAGCTAAGAATGATGTTATCCACACAACTGAATGTTATTGTCCTCAAATTCAGAGCAGAGAAGTCTCTTTCATTGTGTACTCATTCTGTATCAAAGAATAAAATTGAGAATATATTGTTGACGATTCAAGGTCTAGAAACCACGTGTGTTCATGATATTCGTTGTCAAGACACAGTAAGCAAAAGCAAGAAAACATTTCAGATCAAAACCCAGTTGTTTTCCTATATGCTTTTCTCCATTCCAGCTGCTCCCTCCTGCATTTCACTGGGCAGCAGGAATTTAATGACAGCTGCTAGAAGGATTATGATGAGAGACTTCCCACTTCTACTGATCTTCTGGACCGGATAATGGCTTTGATGTGTCATTGTTAGGTACAATCTGTTGCTGGTGATAGAAAAACTAGTCTTCTTTCTAGTTCCAACTAAAAACTGATCCAAAATTAGATATGAAATTAGAATTGCACATAGTTTAAGTTACAACATGGGTTAAAAGAACTAAGGGAATAGGATTGCCTATAAATAGAATATTATTTATTAATTATCTTGGCTTTCTAGGAACACAAAAGTATTGTATACCAGAATAGCAATTGAGCATTGTCACTTCAAATTCCATAAGTTAGCAGTTTTAACGAATTATAAGTGATAGAAATATTTCATTGAAATAACATAACTACTGTGGAATAGTAATGACTAAACCTGAAGTGATGTTGTGAAAATGGCATAATCATAAAGATATGTCATAAACCTAAGTACAGCTGGCCCTGCCTTCCCAGGGGTTCTACACCCATGGATTCACCCATAAATAGAACATATTTAGAAAAATAATTTCATCTGTATTAAATATATAGGAACTTTTTCCTTATTATATGCCCTGAAGAGTATAACAGCATAACAGTATAACAATCATTTAGCCAGCAGTTATTTTTGTATTAGATTCATAGGTAATCTAGAAAGGAGTTAAAGTATATTAGAGTATTTTAAAGTATTTCATATAACTTGATTTCATATAGGCTTGAGCATCTGCAGATTTTGGTATCCACAGAGATCCTACCTAGAACTAATGCCTTCAGAAATCAAGGTATGACTATAGTTTCCTCTGAGTTTTATTGCCTGAAGTTTCTGTATTTCATTTGAAATAGCCAGGGGGGTCTTAGAATCTGTTTTTCTAGCACTATTTAGTTCTTTAAAAATATTCTACTCAAGCTGATCTTCCACCATTATGCCCATCATTCCCTCACAACATAGCCTTTCTCCTACATTGCTGCCAATTTGCTTATCTTGAAATTTCTGTTCACTCTATATCCCTCCTGACCATCAGGGTGTTTTCATAAATCCACTCATGCTTTTATCAGATTTCTTAGTTTCAAGAACTTCTTCCTTTTTGGTCTACCTCTCTTATTTCATCCATTATTTTTTAAAAAAGCATTTTATCCACTTCTGTTCTGGGCCAATAATTACAAAAAGAACGAGTAAATCAAAGATGAAAGTAATGCCCCCTGGGAGTGCTCACCGTGTTCTCTTGCACCATCAATTGCATCCTGTTACACTAGCACTATCAGCTCACCCTGGCCACTGACTCCCTTGTCTCTGACTATAAACTAAGGAGGCACAATAAAACAAAACAAAACAAAACAAAAACATTTCCCCATTCAACTACAATCCTACCTTTCTCCTTGCCTTTGCCTCTCAATTTATCTATGAAATATTTTCATTAACTCAGAGCAAACTACTTGCATCTCACCACTCTTCTGAAACATATTGAAAATCACCTCTGGTCTCTCAATGGCCTCTTTGTTGTTCTCTTTCTTTATGACTTATTTTCAACATTTTTTTTATGACTTTAGAATCAGCCTTCTTATTTCTGGATTCATGGTATTACTTTTTTATATCTTCTTCCCAACTTCTAAGATTGTTTTCAAAAAATCATCTACTATCATATCTTTAAATGATGCACCAGTACAATTGTTTACCAAAATCTTTTTTTTTTTTTTTTTTTTTTTTTTTTGCGGGGAGTAGTTGGGGTGGGATTTACTGGCTAGCTTCCATCAGGGGTGAAGATATATTTACCTAAGACATGAAGTGGTAGGATGGAAGGGATGTATATGCAGGTAAGTAGTGGATAGCCATATGAAAATCTCACATTTCAGTTGATTTTGAAGGGTTTAAATGTCAGGCTCAGGAGTCCGTCTTCGCTTTGATAGGCACAATCATTGGCAAGAGGTGGGACCAATAATTCCCTCATTTTTCTAAGAGGGAAATATGATAATAGCTTTGTTTACAAAATGATCAGCCAAGTAGCTACTCAGGAAGAATTGATAACAAAAGTTTAGGAGCAGGGAGACCAGTTTTAAAAACTATTATTAGCTGGGCATGGTGGTACACACTTGTAATCCCAGTACTTGGGAGGCTGAGACCAGGGGATCTGGGTTCCTGGCCAACCTCAGCTACTTAGTGAGGCCCTGCACAACTTAATGAGACCCTGTTTCAAAAAAAAAAAAAAAAAAGAATAAAAAATAGGACTGGGGATGTAGACTGGAGGTAGAATGTCCTAGGGTTCCTAGGGTTCAATCCCCTGTACTGAAAAAAAAAAAAAAAGAACTATTATTACTTTTTATTTTGGTAAGGGATTAGGGTAATAACAGTTATTGTTAGGGTAAGTATCATTGGGAGGATTGAAAAAGACACCAGCAAACAAACAAACAAAAAACCCCACAAAGAACACAGAAAACAGATTCAACATGGAAGAAAATTAAGAGATTTTGAACGAGAATAAACTGAGCAACAATGTGGCATAGAAACCAGCAAGTCCAGAGGAAGTGCTGCTCAGTGGTAGAGGGTAGGGGCTTCGGCTTCTTTTTAGGCATGATGAAGTAGAGCAAAGGATAAAGACCAGATGAGAATGTTCAGGGCACATTTGGAAATTCAGGAGGGAGATGGGGACAAGAGATAGAGGAGATTTGAGAATAATCCATCGCAAATCAGATCCAAAAAAGAAACAAACAAACAAAAATAATTTAGTAAGGATATTTATGCCTTAAAGTGAATGCTGTCTTGAGGGATTCTATCTCCTGGCACCAAGAGTTCCAGACTTCTTGCTTGGTGTAGCTTCCCTCTTAAATAATCCACTGTAATAATTACTGTGTGGGTGTCATGCTGTAGCATGGGGGTGTTCTCAGGAGCAGGACTCTGTGGAATTGATTACATCTGCTAATCGTTTAGTTTTTCTTTTTTTTCCCCAAAACCAGCTTTATCTGCACAATGTTCTGCTTGTGCTTGAACTTTCCCTGCCAGTGTTTCCACCAAAACAAGCTGAGGAATGCGGAGCACTCCTCCAAATCCTGTTTTGGCAGAAGAGTCATGAGGAGTTTTGATCTTGAGCGCTCAGCGGAGTTTGTGATCTCTCAGAGCAACATCACATTTGACTAGATTTAATTATTTTTGTTATGTAATGACCAACAGCATGAAATCCAAACAACATGAAATCCAACCAAGATAATATACAGAACAGTGGGAGTAGAATTATACTGTCTTCATCTTATTTCTAGAAAATATTTCAGAAAGATGACAACCAGGGTTACAGAGAAACTAATGGAAGCTTTTTAGGGAATGACTCATGTGGGTGTATGTGGAAGATGTGCTGGGCATTGAACCTGGTGGCATTGAACACTCTGGGCTACAACCCCAGCCCTATTTTACTTTGAAATAGGGTCTAAGTTGCTGAGGGTCTTGCTATGTCGCCAAGGCTGGTGTTGAACCTGTGATCCTCTTGTCTCAGCCTCCCAAGTAGTGGGATTTTAGGCATATGCCACTATGCCCAGCGTAGGGAATCTTTAAAAAATAAGATTCCCTACGCTGGGCATAGTGGTACATGCCAAATAAGTGAAAATTGAAATGAGAGACAATGTTAATATTATCACTTCTGCAACTATATCCATTCATTAAATAAATAGTTTTCTCATGAGCATTTAAGATTGTCAAGGAAAATAATCCTCTTCCATATTATTAAAGGATTAAAAACTGGTTACTTTTTTGGGGATACTGGGGATTGAACCCAGGGGCATTCTACCTTCTAGCTACACCACCAGTCCTATTTTATTTTTTTATTTTGAAATGGGGTCTCACTAAGTTGCGGAGAGCCTCACTAAGTAGCTGAGGCTGGCTGAGAACCCGGATCCTCCAGTCTCAGCCTTTCAAGTATTGGGATTACAAGTGTGCACCACTACTCCTGGCTTTTTAAAGCAGAACATACAGGTGTAAAAGTTGAAAACTGATCATAGTTTTCCTCCAATATTCTACTTCTAAGAACTAGGAAAGTATGAACATTAGTGGATATTATTCAGTTAAATATTGGAAAAAAATTAGCATTATAGAAATAGATAAGCAAATTTGGGGATAGTGGTATAATCAAATAATATGTAATAATTAAAATTAGAAACATATATAATATAAAAAGTTTACAATGTATTTATGTATTTAATAGAAAAACTACACAGGAATATGTATGATCCCCATGTGTGTACATATCATACCTACTAATACTGTATACATTTTTCACTCTTCCTAGAATAAAAGCTTTCAAGTATGTAGAGACTCTGATCTCAAACCAAAGGAAATTGTCTGTTCCACAGGGCAGCTTTCTTTCTTCCCCAGAGCCTTGGCCTTCAGTGAGTCTATCCAGAAGTACAGATGGCAGTCACTGAAGAAGGTGTCTCAGAGAATTTCTATATTGCAAGGGTGGAGGAAAATTCACAGAAGGAAGTAAAAGAGGACACATAGAAGAAAACAAGTGGGGAAAAAAGAACTTGTGTAGCAACCTACAAAATGAGTATTGGAGATTTAAGAAATTGAGAGACAGAGAGGGAGAGAAATTTATGAGCAACTGTCATAGTGGTTGAGACACTGAGACAGAAAAGGAAACTTTTAATTCCTGTCTTTTAAACATATGCTTCACCATTACTATATGCTAGAGAAATTCAGGATAACTGGATCTTAGTCACATTTTGCACATTTATTTCTTTAAATAAATTTACTGTCGATAGTCATTCACCAGTGACTTTCTGTCACACATGTTAGGTAATTTTTATAGGTTTAATAGCAAAAAAGTTTAAGGTAAGCATCAAAACATTTATCTTTCCTTCCTAAGACAATGGTAAAATGAGATATGGTTTCACTCTTTTAAAGACAATTGGTAAACATAATTTGCATGTTAATGATAGATATATGTGTGCACATATGTAATTCGTTTATTTATATTCATCAGATAAACAACAATATTTCTAGCATTTAAAAGTAGAAGAACAAGTTTTCTCAGTTGAGCATAGTAGCATACACTCATAACCCTAGTACTTGGGAGACTGAGGCAGGAGGATTGCAAGTTTTCCATCAGCCTCAGTAATTGAGCAAGGCCCTCTGCAATTTAGTAAGACCCTGTTTCAAAGTGAAAAGTAAAACAGGGCTGAGGTTGTAGTTTAGAGTTAGAATGCCCCTGGATCAATCCCCAGTACCACAAAAAAGAGAGGAAAAAAGAAAAAAAAAAAGGTTTTCTGATGCTAGCAACTAAATCAGCACAAATCCTGAACATACAATGGAACCTCACAAGGTGCATGACTCTAGAACTTGATTAAATTACAATGTAGTTCTTTTTATTTCGTTCTTTTGGTGGAATGTGAGAGTTTAAAACATAGACTCAGGAACTCAGCAGACACTTACTAAACCCAACATTTTATATGAGCTATAAATGTTACTACGCACTTCTAAGCTTCAGTCTTCTGAAAGAGGAAGAACAAAGGGAAAACACAATAGGCCTAAGACTTGTATATAAGCTGCTTTCTCCTCTTAATACACTTTCTACACAGTGACTTTCAAATATATCAATTAGACCAGAACAATAACACATGCCCTCTCCTACTTGCAAAGGAGTCTGAACAACTCAGCAGTTTAAGATGGGTTCATGTCCAACTTAAAAACAGGAATCTTTTTTGTCTGTTTGTTTTTTAGTACAGGAGAATGTAGATATTTATAGATTCTTAGAAACTACCTGAGAATAATAATATGCAAAGAGAATAATAATATCTACCTTATATTGTTATGAGAACAAAATGAGATCTCACATACACACACACACACACACACACACACACACACACACACATACACACACACGCACGCACGCACACATACCACACCACACAGGGAGGGAGATTTATGAGCAACTGTCATAGTGGTTACAAGAATATAACAGTTTGTAGAATTCACATTCATAAAATAGTATATAGAAAATCATCCTCAATTTTCTTGGATTGGATAAAAATGGACTGACTGAAAACGTCTTAACTTAGCTGTTTCTTGGGCAATTTTATATAATATATACACAAATCTATTATATATTCTATATATTTAGAAATGTTATTTAAAAGAATTCCAAATAGGTCATTAGGTCTGGCATTAACAGATGAATGGATTACAAAAATATGGGATATGTACACAGTGGACTTTTACTCAGACATAAAGAACAAAATCATGTCATTTGCAGGGAAATGGATGGAACTGGAAAACATTATGTTAAGTGAGATTAGTCAGTCACAAAAAGTAAAAACTTGTATGCTCTCCCTAATATGCGGAAGCTAGGGAGAAAATGGGGCATAAGAGGGACTCCAGATGAAGAAGGAGAAACCTTAGGTGAGCAAAGAAGTTGAGTTAACTGAAGGTGATGGGGGGAGGGGAGACACCCTAATGCACATGATATACATTCAAAAACAAATCAAACTCAATCATTAAACTGAACCTGACAAGGAGGGAGGGCGAGGGAGTGGGGGAGAATTGGGGAAGGGTTAAATGAGAAATGTGTGAATGTATGTCTTTACCAGCTTGTACCTTACAAAGAGGTATGATTACAATGCACCAATTAAAAAATTAATTAATTAATTAAAAAATATTTCCTATAATTTTACATTCGCTAATTTAATCATGGATTTTTTTTCTCCTTAATGTGTTTGATATCACTAAGAAAGTACAAAATATTCTTCATTTCAAATACAATACTTTTTAGTTTCATGTTAAGTACAGTACATTGTTGAATGACAATTGAGAAACCCTTGAAAAAGTCTAAAAAAGAAAATTTAAGTTACATTTGATACTATTTGAAGAATCAAATGGAGTTTGGCACCAGGAACTATTGCAGCCAACTGTGCCAGCTTTCAAACTTTAATTCATTTTACAATAGTTGGGCACTCAAAAAGTTTTTCTTCCAGAAAGCTACAATCTATACTCTGCTACCCCAGCCTGCAGCAAGTGGGTTTCAGATCTTCAGATAAGTGGTCCTTCAACCTTTAGCTATGCCACAGTTCCTGGGCTGGTCTCCCAGCTCTAAAACAGGTCTGTCCCTCTACCCTTACTCAAAAAACATAATTCAAGAGGTACAATAATTCTTCTGCACTTATGCCTGTCTCGCTTAGACTGTGTACCTCAATGTAGGAACCGAGTGCTTCTTAAGAGCCTACATGTTTACATAAAATTGGTGTATACTGAAGGCTTCTGATTGATCATCAATATAAAACATGCTGTATCTTTCTGGTGTCTATGTTCTAGGCATATGGGTACTAATATCATCTGTGCTATTTTGTTAAAAAATAAAGTTGCTCAGGTCTCTCCTATTCTTTTGATGGTATCTGTACTTAATGTTGTCCCTCGACATTATACAGAATAATTTGGGGAGACATTTACATGTCCAACTTGTACTCATTAAGCATTTTCTATGCACTGTCTTCTATTCTGGTTATGGATTGAATTTCATCTTTTGAGATGTATTCAGAACTAGCCAGTCCTCCCTGCTCTTAGTTCTAGAACTTCCAGAGCTTTAGAGAGTCTGGAAAATCAGGTGTCTCAGCACTTGTGTGATTTATAAGGGAGAAATCTGAAATACAAAAGATCTGAAATTTTAGCATCAGAAACATTTGTTGAACATCTGTCATATGCTTACCCTCAGGCTATGTCCTGGGGATAAATAGGCAAATTGGAGATAATCATGTAAGGATTAAATATGATATTGTACACAGTGAAGGGAACACAGCACCTGGTATGCCATACTCATTTGTACAACAATATTTGAATATTTTACATCTAATATGGTGGCTCCCAATGTTGCTAGACTGGAGGAGGAAAAAGCCTGAGGACTGACTGGTAGACGAGGATTTTTTAAGGATTTTACTCTCATCAAGATAACACACAAATATTTTGACTATTATTTGATTATGCAGTAAATGACTAAAACAGAAAAAATTATCTGAAGTATCCTGACTCCTGTTTGGATTTTTTTTTTCATTTTAGTTGCAGATTCTTAGGTTGTTAAAAAAAAATCACAGACTGGCTTTCTGGTTGGATTTCAGGTGAGATTTGTTTAAGGCTATTCCTCAATATTTCATTTTTCCAGTATAAATAAATAAATAAATATTAAATACATATAAGTGATCCATTTATATCTGCTGGTTTCAATACTGCCTTGATTTACTTCTAGCCTTTTAGTATGGCAAATCATGTTTTACTTTCACTTAAGCACTGGTAATTTCGAGTGTGGTACTAAGAAATAATTCTATAATTGAGTTTTTACTCACCATATAGGGATCATTCCCCATCTATCATGTGCCCCAAAGGTGACTTCATTTTCCAGATACCATGATGCAGAATAAAGTTTTTCATCATTAAAAAAAAGGTGAATATACTATGTTCAAAAGTATAGAGAAAAATAATAATGAAGAGAAATAAGAAGAGCCTTTTTTTTTTTTAGCTCTGTAGTATACCTACTAATTTAAGTAAGAAAACATACTATATTTAGAAAACATCACAGAAATGATGTATTGTCATTTTAGATAGCCTCACTTATTTTCAATCCTCTCATTTATGTTCCGCAAACATTCAAAAATATATGTAAAAGTTAGATAAGGAGGAAAATAACAACTTAATTGGAAGTAAAGCTAGATTGGAGATTGTGACTTGAATTTAGAACTGGGTAAGACATTTTGCTTTTTATTTTTTCCTGAATTGAACTAAACCACACACTCATAGGTTAAAGAACTGGACAACTGTGACATCCCATAATGAGCAGTGCTGTCTTGGTGAGATTATAACATGGAAGTAAAAGAAAGAACAAGTGCAGCCTGTATCTCACATGGTTCACAGAGAGTTTGCCCAGAAATTCTTTTTGTTTTACAAATTAAAGGAGTGATTTCTCAGGCTGAGTATGTAGCCCAGTGGTAGAGTACTTGCCTCGCATAAATGAAGCCCTAGGTTTGAGTCCCAGCTTGGAAAAAAAAAAAAAAAAAGTCATGTCCTAGGTTTGAGTCCCAGCTTGGAAAAAAAAAAAGTCATTTCATCTTTTTTTTTATTGGTGCATTGTAGTCATACATCTTGATGAAGTTCAGGGTAGTAGAGGCATGCATGCACACAGCACTCATTTAGCCCTCCCCCGATTCCTCTTTTCCTTCCTTCCTTCCTTCCTTCTTTCCTTCCTTCCTTCCTTCCTTCCTTCCTTCCTTCCTTCCTTCCTTCCTTCCTTCCTTCCTTCCTTCCTTCCTTCCTTCCTGTGCTTAGCATAGTGATTGACTTTGATAAGTTTAAAAGGAAAGACTTGGTAAGATGTAGCAGTATGGACAGACAATATACTTTCACTATCAAACTCCCCCAACTAATGATCCAAGGCAGAAATCAGAAGAATGGAAGAGTTGTTTTCACATTTTCTTGTTTGGTTGGTATGCTTGTTTGTTTCTTTCTCCAGAATATACAAACTCAGGTAAAGAACAAAAAAGTTTTGAAGCCAGGCGTGGTGGCTCATACTTGAAATCCTATTACTTGCAAGGCTGAGACAAGAGGATCCCAGGTTCAAGGATAGCCTCAGCAAGTAGTGAGACTCCATCAACCTAGCAAGATTCTGTTCAAAAATAAAAATAAAATATGGCTAGAGGTGTAGCTCAGAGGTAGGATGTCCCTGGGTTCAATCTCCAGGATCACAAATACACACACACACACACACAAATGGAGCTATGTGAAGCAGTGGTGTATAGCTAAAAAAAAATTGCTAGTTATATACAATTACATAATCCTATTACTTTTTTTAATTTTTTAATTATTTATTTTTTAGCATGGATTTTTATACATTTCTTGGGTACAACAGGGTTAATCACACATTTTTGTTGGGTACAAGCTAGTACAGGTAAAGACATCCATGCACATATTTCTCATTAACCTTTCCCAATTCCCACCCACCCTCCCCCTATCTCCTGGTCAGTTTAGTGATTGACTTTGATGTGATCTTGTAAGTACATCATGCTCATTAGGGTGTCCCCCCTCCTCCCATTACCTTCCATTAAGTCAAATTTTTTGTTCACCTAAGAATTCTCCTTCACCTGGAGTCCCTCCTATTACTTTTAATAGGAATCAACCATCAATACTTAAAAGATTTTGCATTGTACAAATGAATAAGATGAAGACATATGGACAGTAAAAAGAGAAAATAAACACAACTGAATTAAAAATTTCTTCTAAAGAAGGGTTTATCTGTGTTTAGAAAATATGCTTATAAATTATTTAAAGTAAAAAGTGGGACTCTAACAACATTGTTTGGATAAGAGCAAAAAAAGAGCTTTAAGCTACTTTGTTTAGATATTGAATAAGAATGGGATGAGGCTTTCATAGGAGAGAGGAAAGGGAATGAGAGAGAAAGAGAGAACAACAGTCTCATAAAAGGAATGTGTTATGGTTTCCAGCTCTAGATTACAAAACAATTGCAAAATAAATACAAGATTGAAATATGCCAGTAGATGTAAACTGGATTTGGAGAATGTGACTTGAATATGGAGCCAAATGGGACTTTCTGCTTCTTCCTTCCGGCACTGAACTGAACACAAACAAGTCAGGGAACAAAGTCTTAGACTGGATATAAGCACAAGAAATCCTGTATTTCCCCAGCTATTGCTGCTGTCCTAGGAAGTAACAATTATCAAGAAGTGCCAGGTACTGATTGGCTCTAAGGGTAAGATGATTCATAGGGAAAGAGAACAACAAAGATGCAGGTGTGGTGGACAATTGCTTGAAAAGAGGATGTGCCTCTTGCCAAACATGCAAATAGTCTTAGGGTGGTGATTAATAGCTGGGTATCAATCAGCAATTGGAGGCTATGGAGCCAGATGTATAGCAGAGTCCAGATGTCATGAGACAAAATTCAGCCACCAGGAATTTATTGACCCTGCACATCACCAAGTCTCTGGTAGGAGAAAATGTGATTTTTAAAGATACTAGAGCTTTACTTTTCATTATTAAGGAGAAAGACCCAACAGAAGCACATATACAAATGCCCAGGTGATAGAGGAAATGAGAAATCATGGAACTGCCCATTTGAGCGTAGCTAGAGTTGATAGGCATCTGTCCTATATAAAGGCAAATCTGAATCATCTGAATCGGCAGTTGTTTCACTATCCCTTCCTCAGGAGCATGTTTAGAGCTGTCTCTAGTAGCCAACCTGAGTGGTTTTGGCTTTGCTAGCAGTACAGAAAACCAGAAATAAGGGCTGGTCCCTCGTCACCTCAAATTATTTGCAGCTTTGGTTAAGACCAGCAGAATAAAATTGGGCAAGTTGGTCAGCCTTTTAGGAATTAGCAATCACAGACATGGTGATGTGTCTTCCTCATGTGACCTCAGAACTCAGATCTGCCGATGGAAGATGATGACATCCAGTGAAAAGAGTTGGAAGGCAGATTGAGGTCACCCAGTTTTGTAGGAAAAACTAGCAAGATGTAGTAATAATGTTTTGGTGACCTCAATTTGTTCCTACAGTCTTGTGTGGCCAGGTTGTCATGTTACATTTCATTTTATTCATTTTTGTTTCCTTTTCATCTTCTTGGCATTCTTCCTCTTTCCTTGGTAGCTATAAAATTGTGGTATTTTAAGATCATCTTCCATTCAACTCTGGGAAGAGGAAATGACAATGGGGCCAGGTTGGGTAAAAACTGGTGGGACCTGAGAAGAGAAGCAGTTTGAGCAGCAGCAATGCTCTGGGACAGCAGCAGGAGTGACAGTGGTTCAGCCACTGTGCTGTCAGGGCAGCACAGGAGGATACAAATATGTTTTTAAACAATGACTTCACTACTGGGTGGTAATGACTCAGTTTCTCTCTCTTGTATGTACATTATGGGACTAAGGAAATAATCAGAGAGGATAGTCGGACTCTGTAGGGGAGGGTACTTATATACTAGGTTCTGATGCCTGTGTACAAGTCTTCCTAACTCACATGATTATTATTAGCTTGCATTGATAAGAAAGTTGGTCTGGTTAATTCTTCCCTTATTTAGTGGGTTATCTTCAAAAAGCCTTAGTTCCCTAAGAGGAACTAAGAGGGAGGAAAGGAGAGAGGAAATGCCCTGTTTTCAACTTTCTGATACAAACAGATATTCAATCTAGTCATGACAATTCCTAGTCATGACAATTCCATGACAATTAAAACTATTTTAGAGGTTTATTGAATGTATTTAAATTTCATGTCATTATCTTATTTAAAATAGAAATGCCTTTACATGACCAAGTAAAATATAAGCATCTTATGTGTCCAAGAAGAATGCCCAAAAGACACTTCCATAATTTTTGGAAGACCTCAGGTAAGCAAGTCAATAACCCCTCTGTGTTAACTTTAATATTCCACATGGCTTTATTTAGAAATAAATTTCATCTGTTTCATTACATCAAAATGATCATGGAATCCAAATGATGTGTGGTTGTATGTCTACATCACATTGAATCTCAGTATGACATATAATTACACTGCAATAAAAGTATAAAAAGGAATTAAAAAGAAAATATAATAAATAAAATAAAATAATAATAAATAAAATATAAAAGATAAACAATATGTGTCTAAATGGAATAAGAAATATATGCATTTTGAGAAAATAGATGCATTCAGGATGACTTATGCTACCAAAGACTAGAAAGTAAAGTTAAACTACCTCTTATTCAATTTACTCAGATACCTAAAAGTGTTTTCACAGTTGTCAGGAGCTCCAGATGACAAGAAGTCCAGCTGAATAAAGAAAAAGAAAAAGTGGCTAGTAATATGAGTTGACATCAAAAGTTCTATGAAATTTAAACATGAATAGATGTCTTGACAAAGGAAAGTATAGACATAAAACAAGATAGAATGTTACACTTTTCCTTCTTTGGGACTTGACTGAAATATGTTTTAAGACTTATACAGAAATTGTAACCAAAAAATTCAGGTTTAATGGGAAGTCAGATTGCTGGGAATAAATAGCCTAAAAAAATGTTTAAATGTGTGATAAAGCTTTTTCTCTCTAATCAAGAAAGCTGTTGTAGGAACAGGCAAGTTTCATTTATAATTAAAGCTAGAACATAAAACTGGTATTTGTATATAATAGGAGATGATCCTGAGTTTAGGGCAGCAGTACAATTTTAGTAGAGAAAGGGATATGTCAAAACTAAGAACAAGAGGATGAATAAAAGTTAGCTAGAATGATCACAAGTGGGTGGTAGAGTGACTTTTAGTTATAAAACATTTTGTTTTTGATATTGCATGTCAAACTTAGCCTCTCAATGCACACCAGACTATACATACCAGATCCTGTTCTCATGGATCTGTGTTCTCTTTGGAGAGAAAACAAAATCAATTAAAAACCCCCAAACAAACAAATTTACATGGCAAAGGAGCTATGAGGAATTAAAACAGAGTTGTAGCTTTGTTTTCTTCTTAGAATTTTTGCTCCAATTTTTTTTCAGGGTGTCCAGGCACAGGTCACATACTTCTGGAGGAACTGATGCCTCCCTTATACCTGGTATAAACCAAATTGCTCTAAAAGTAATTCTATCTCTTTACAAACAAGTGGTTAAGTAATCCAGACCTAAGTAAAGTTAGTGCATCCCCTTGATTCTAGAAGTTAGTTTAGGAAGAGTAACACATTTCTAGACAATGAAATGGGAGAAGTTCTTTAGACATCTAGAGAAAATTTCCTCTACTCTTAAGAGAAAACCACTGTAACAAACATGGCCTTTCTTCCACAGAAGATTGTGCTACATTCAGCTGCTGCTGCCACATGCCCATGTGGCTGAGAGACTCTCAAAAAAGCAAGGCTCTCTGGGCCAGGCTGATTTCCACCTGCCTCTGGGGATTTCAGTTATACAAATTAATTATCACAATTACATAAATCAATATCACTCTAAGTTTCTGTTACTCATCTGAAAACACTGTGAATGAAAAAAAAAGGAATTGGTTTCTGCATTAGGAAAGAGGAGAGAGAGAATGGGGCCAGGCCGGCTCTGATGTAGACTGGCTGGTCCAGAGGTCTCTTTGTTAAGACATGATGGTTAAGCTGAGACAAGAGGTCCAGGAGCAGACCTTCCCAGGAAGCAGAAAGAACAGCTCAACAGTCACAAGTTTCCACCAAGATACACACATGTGAGACTTGAGATGAGCAATGACCCAGTGAGTAAAAAACAAAATAAACTTGTGAGTCATGTGGAGAGGTTTGGGATTAATTTTTAAGAGCTATTAAAATATTTGAAATTTGTAGATGACAACTTATTGCATTTTTTTTCCTGTATGAAGTCTGATGTTTCCCACTATACTGAAAATGTGTTGAGTGGCACACAGTAACCACACTGCATTTTATGATGTTAAGGAAATTAAAATGGAATCAACATCATTCTTTCTTATGACATGTAAACATTTCAAAAGTATTTGATGACAGGAATTTCTTAGAGAGCATAATGACATTCAGTTGGTAAAATTAGTTAACAAGAAGGAAAGATCTAAGATAGTTAAATTTTAATGAGAAATAAAAAGTCTGGAAAATATACCCTATTTTTAATCATCTCAGAAATAAAAGTATATCAAAGTTGTAGGATATAGCAGCCAGAGGCTGTTTTTATTTCTCTAGAATAATCCTTTTTTTTTTTTCTAAAAAAACATTGTACTTAGAATAGGGTAATTGAAATGATGAAGGAGGGGTGGTTTGCTGAGTTAGAGATAAATGTACAACTTTAAATATATTTTAAATTTTTTATAGTGCTATTCTTAAGGAGTTGTAGGTCAGTAAGGCATGGTGGCACACTCTTATCATCTCTGTACTGGGAGGCTGAGACAGGAGGATCGCAGGTTCAAAGTGAGCCTCAGTAACTTAGTGAGGCTCTCAGCAACTTAGCAAAACCAACCCTGTTTCCAAAAAAAAAATAAATGAAATAGTTTTGGAGGAGTAGCCTGGAGTAGAAGGTCCCTGGATTACATCTCCAGTACCACACACACAAAAAAAGAAGTTGTAGGTCATTAATATGTTTAGTGAAGATGTGTATACTCAAATAAGTAAATATTAAATAAGTAAAATACTAAAATAATCACTATGAAAACTCATAAATTTCCCAAAATATTTATTGATATCTTCTGTGTGCAATACACTATGCTAGGGACTTTAAAGATAAATACAAAAATTAGCATAATTCTCTTCCAAACCTAAAACATCACACCATCTCAGAAAGGAATGTGGAGATACAAAGAGAGATGAGGCAATGTCCTTGCAAGTAACAATATTTTTCTTTTTTCCTAAAATGAGATACATTTGATACTAGGTTCTGCTCTTCATGTGAGGTAAGGTCCTCATTCAGAGAAGAAAGTAGTGCTGCCTGTTTTTGATATTTACAAAGTAAACTTTCCATGATCTTTTTAAAAATCCTTCCTAGTTGGAAGTGGTGAAGCATGCCTGTAACACCAGTATTTGGAAGGCTGAAACAGGAGGATCCCAGTTTTGAGGACAGCCTCAGCAATTTAGAGAGACTCTTACCAACCTAGAGAGGACCTTGTTTCAAAGTAAAAAATAAAATAGGGTGGGTGGTATAGTTCACAGGTAGAATGTCCTTGGGTTCAATTCCCAATAACTAACACACGTGTGAGCATGCACACACACACACACACCCATCAGATTTTGAGATAAGAATTATTTTCTTACTTATAGAGAAACAAAGCTCATGGGGTTCAATAATCTTTTCCAGTGATGTCAGCAACAGAGCCTGGCTTCTAACTCTGACACCAAACCATGATTGCAAGTGTCTTTCATTCCATGTGTTTTCCTAAAAGAATATGAAAATTGTAGAGACTTTAAAGTAGTACCATAAATTCTATGCATTTTAACATCTGGATTTATATACTAGGCTTATTCTTTGGAAGGTAGATAATTTTAAAAGCTAAAGGCCAATGCTGACAAAATCGGAATGATCTTAAAATAGTGTTATCAAAACAGATCAAGAGAGTTGAAAATGATGTTGCATATTTTTATTATTTGTAAACTATATTATCATAAAATATGAAATTATAATTCTAAAAAGATATGTACTAATGCAGGTTTTCCAAGCTTTTATTATCCCCCCCCCAATTTTTTTCTTATTGAAGTACAATGCAACAGCAAAGCCATGCAGATCAGTATTTTGTTTTATTTGCTTAATTGGTTTGTGTCGCATATTGGATGGTAAAATTTAAGATTAACACATTTAGATACGATGAGCATAACAGTCAGACATAACCTAGTCCATATGTGGAGGGACAACTAGAAAACTAGGCTGGAAAAGCCAAAGTAACTAATGCAGAAAAAGCAAAATCAGCTGTTGCCAACAAGTTGACACTATTTTGCCCTATTTGTGGAAAAAATTATTTAAACATAGTTTCAAAGATAAAGGCATACAGAATTCTCTTGTCATGCTGGCTTCTCAGATAGTTTAACAGATATTTGACACATAATGTGATACATGGTGACTATAAATTCAGGAGATAATAATTAAGTTACTGTCTTGGTCTGTAAGATTCACTTTACAACAAACCTTGAGATTAAGAATATAGAAATTGCATTTCAGTATTTGATACCATATCTTTCTCCACTTTTAACCTTTCAGCTGTTTGGAGTTTTGCTTTTTTATCTAGTCTCATAAAATGATTAGGTAAGACTGCTTCAGAACTGTACTGTTAGATGTGAGTAGTGAAGGCAAATATGTGAAAACTCTGAAAAATACATTCACTCATTAATTAATCTGAAAAAGTACAAAATCAGTGAATCTGATATGGAACTCTGTATTGAGTAATCTAAATAATGCTGTAATGTTTGCATAGTAATTGAAAGTTTTAGAAAACATAGCAAATAAAGAACAAAAGTAGTTTTCCTCTTTAACACTTCAAGAAGAGAAAGGGGAAAAGGTTATAGAAATGTTGAGATTTGAAAAACCTTAAAAGAAATCAGCTTCAGATAATTGCTGGGATTAAAGAATTTGAATTCCACTTGTAAGTCTTACTTAGCTGCCTTGTTTGTGGAAAAGATTTTATTTCTGAGTTTAGAAGGGCGAGTTTCAACAAAAGACATTGCTGGTGGCTTAATTGATCCCTTGGAGGAAGCGTGCTCCAGCTTAGGAGGCCAGTATATTTTCTGTTGGATCAAACTCTAAAGCAGACATTTATGGGGGGATTCTTCCATTCTGCTCTCAGCTGCTAGGCCAGTTGGTTAGAGTTTGCTGCCAGGGAGTCAAAGGTCATGAGCTTGATACTTGCAAACATCACTTTGTTTTACACAGAGGAAGCTCTGTGACAAAGACATAGATTACAGCCTTATCCCTGCCAGCACCAGCTGAGTCCCAAGTGTGAGGCTATTTCCCTGAGAGAGACCAGACTCTCTAAAGACTTGATGGGTCCCTTGTGAATAATACAAATTCTCTTGCTTCTCAAATAATTTCTGCAAAATTGTAAATACAACCAATCACAAAGGAAATAGGATTAGATCTTTAGTGCTTGGAGAACATAATTAACCTTGGGAAACACAACAAAATTTTAACTAAATTGCATATTTTCAAGTTGTTTTTCATTTTCTTTTTTTGAAAAGTGGAATAGTTTTTGGGGAGGGGGCAGAATAAGGCATCTGTAGTCTAAGATGTTAAAGTGAGAATGTTAAACGAAGAATCAATTGTTTCAGAAAAAATATTTAAAAATTGTATCCATATGTGGTGAACTTTAAGAATGTGTGACTTATTTGTGCCATAAAGTTGAAATGCCTTTATCCATTACCATCTTAAAAACTATTTCACTTAATTAAAGCAGTATTTTTGTCAGTTCAGATGGAAGAATTATTTTAACCTTCATAATTTAATATATTTATAATATATTAGTATATAAATATAGGAACTGAATGTACTTGACATTGATCTTGACTTAACCATACATCCTCACCATGTAAGTGCTAACTGCATCCCATTAGTTATCTCTCAAGCATCTCTGGAACCTCTGTACACTGACAATACTTAAGAGTAGCCGCTCATATTCCCTTTCCTGAACTTCTATTTTCTTTCTGTTGATCAGTTTGCCTCCAAAGTCATAGTCATATTTCCAGATTGTCTTTCTAGAACACACATTTCACCAAGTCATTTCCTGGTCCCTTTATCTCTATAGGATAGATGTGAGAGTTCTCATGATTCGAGCTCTGTCTAACTCCATTTCTATGACCCAGTTACATTGAATTAGTTGCAATTCCTGAAATATGTTTTCTAGCTAAAGTTCCATTCACTTACAAACTGTCTGAAATCTATTCACCTCCCCAACAGTTATTCCCACCCCCATTTTTCCTTGTAAAACAAAAAGAAATCAAATAACGGGGATTCCTTTGCTTTGTCCCTGGAGCATCTGGACCCTCCACAGCTCCCAGGGATGAATTGTGGTTAGTCTAAACCCTCCCTGGTTTTCTCAGCCTGTGAACTTTTGAATCAAGAAGATGATCTTCTAAAGGCTTCTGATAAAGACTCACCCTTTAAGAAAGAGTACAAAACAAGAATTTCCCTTTGTTCTTACTGTAGGTGGATGATGTTTGGGGAGGATGCAATGCTCTAAATATTTTAAGGGGGCAAAAGCTAACTCACAATAGGAGAGAAGAAATGACATCTTAAAGTCACCTAAAATAACTGCACTGATTGTCCAATCTTGTTATGAGAATTGAAAAATTTCATGTTACTTAAACCTCTTTGAGATAGGACTCTTGTTCTTTACATGTAAAGCATTACAACTGACACAAATTTTCATGACTCCTAAGAGGCATGAGTTTGCTAATATTCACCTCCTCTGAAAACTTCCCTTAATTTCCACCCTTAGAATTTACCTTCTCTTTTGTAGCATGACAGATTTTGCACAGACTTGCTCTGCCTTTCAGATATAGTTGCTACACCTTCAATACTTGGTTGACAAATCCAAGGCATCTTTTATGACCTGACATCTACATTACTGCCATCTGTACATGAACAAAATATGGGAAACTGAATAACTGTTTGAATCAATCAATTTATTTAAGCATATGTAGTTCTAAGACTGAACTTCACATGAATTATAGGCAAATTATTTTTGTTAATTAATATAAATTAGAGGACAATGTGCTGTTTAACTGTAAAAAACATAAAAAATCACATTTTAAAATATACTTGATAATACTGCATGATTCTAAGATTTTAATGTAATATTTTACATTGGTAAAAAGTCCTTTTGCCTTTCAAAGTGTTTCATATACATGATTTTATGTTCCTCATAATACTCTTAAGTGTTAGGAAAAGCAATATATATATATATATATATTTATATATATATTTATTTATATATATATATAATTTTCCAGATAGGATTCCCTCAGTCATAGAAGGGACAATTCAACTGCCCAAGGGAGGATTGCATTCATATGAGCTCCTCTTCAGAGTATCTTAGGGTTCCTTCTTTTGCTCATGTCAGTTCTCTTTCTACATCACTACCAAAGGACATTGGCATGTAATATTTGGTACACATCAGAATCCTCTGAGGGGTTGCTTAGAGACAGATACAAGCCCTGTCCCAGCCAAATGTAATCATGATCTCTTGTGGGTAGAACCTGGGCACTTGCTCTATTGATAGATCTTCACCAGGGGACAAAGACTGAGGCCCAACCTCTAATCAAGTGCTACACAAGCTGTGGCCCCAGATTGTCTGCCCACCCCCATCAAAATCATCTGATAGCCCTGTTAGAAATACTGGCTTCTGTGACTCATCACAGTCCTACTTAATCAGCTTTACTGTGCCAAACAAGAGCTAGAAGGATCTATGCTGGAAAGATCATCAGGAGATGGATGTGTGAGCTTTAGAACCACTGTTCCATGCCTTCATTTATTACATGGTTCACTTTCCCAGCTGCTATCACCTACTATAATCACTATTTATTTTCCCAAGCCATAACCCATTATTGGAGTGAGGCTGACACCTGTCCCTTTTGCTGCCTGTCTGTCAAGACAGGCCATTCCTAAAATCAGGCATTCTTTATAATAAGCTATAAGCAGACTAGATATATATGCTTTATATAAGCTATAAGCAGACTAGATAAATATGAATATTCTCTCAGAAGTTAACTTCAGTAATTTGTATTGGAATATTCAGGGCAAGACTGACTCTCACTGTACTGTAAATTTTCTATTTTGGCAAGATGCTACAGTAGTCTCTATATCCCACACATAGGTACTGAATCATATGAATTTAATTTGTGGAATTCAATTCTTCTTGCTTAGCAATTAGAGAAAAACTTATTTACCCTGTTGTACTTAAAACATTTTGTTGCATAGTAAGTACTTCTATTAAATTTGTATCAACCACATAAAAGGTTAGCACAGACTTAGCAGTAAAAAAGCAACACAAATTAATTTTATTACAGTTTTGACAGGTCAAGAGTCCAGGCAGCTTGACTGGGTCCTCTTTCAGGGTCAAGGAATCAGCCAGGGACCACTTAGCAAATAAAGACTGCCAGAAATCTGTGCCACAAAACAACAAGGCTTCTTTAAGGACAGCAAGAAGATCTTTATGAATTCTAGTCCCTTTTTTAAAGAGGACTCTGGACTAGGTCAGGTCCACCCAGCAAATATCAGTTTTGATTAACTTAAAGTCAACTGAGGCCAGATGTGGTGCTACAATGTCTGTAATCCTAATACTTAAGAAGCTAAGACAGGAGGATTGAAGGCTGGAGGCCAGCTTCAGTAACTTAGTGAGACTCTGTTTCAAAATAAAAATTAAAATAGGGCTGGGGATGTAGTTTAGAATTAAAATTTCCTTGAATTCAATCCCTAGCCCTCAATACACAAACTCAATTGATTAGTGACTTTGATTACATCTATACAGGGAGACAGGAACTTAGAAGCCATCCTAGGTTCTTGCTTACCACTCAATAAGTTGTTTGTTCATTGTAGAACATGATTTGCATTATCTACTATTTTTTAATTAAAATACATGTGATGTGAAAAGAAAAAAAATCAAAGAAGACAAAAGTGTATGTAATGGGACTATGTCTATTTCTTATCACTGACTTTCAGTCTCCTTCCCTGTTTTCTCATAATACTTAAAAAAGATTCTTATATAAGTATCCAGAGGATTCTATGCATGTATGTATGTGTTCTAAAAATGGTTTTCATGTTTTTTTTTTTTTTTTGTGGTACTGGGGATTGAACTCAAGGGCATTCTACCTCCGAGCTATACCCCCAGCCCTATTTTTTATTCTTTATTTTGAAACTGAGTCTCACTAAGTTGCGGAGTGCCTCACTAGGTAGCTGAGGCTGGCCGTGAACCCGGATCCTCCGGTCTCAGCCTCCCGAATGCTGGGATTACAAGCGTGCGCCACCACGCCCGGCCCCGGTTTTCATATTTTTTTAACTTAGTGGTCTCCAAGATTATCAGATGTGTTTCTATGACACACATACATCTTATTATTATACACATGTATCATGCATATTTAACTAAGAATATACTCTCTTGCTATTATGAAGAGTCTAAATGATTTCTTTATGCACCTGTGTTTGTGTATTATGGGATAAGTTTTTGGAAGTAAAATTATATGCTGATATATATTAAGTTTTTCTTAAAGATGTATAAAGTTATAGTCCTCATTTCTTTCTATTCTTGACCATGCTGCATTAGAAAATTTTTGGCTTCCCCAATCTGAAAGCTAAACAAAGGTACTTCCTTATTGCTATAATGTTTGCCTTAATTAAGATCATGTCTAAGTGCCATTTGATATGTTTAAAAGCCATTATATTTCTTTTTTACTAAATTTCTTCTTTATATCCTTTAATTGATTTTTATCCAATGTTATTTCTTATATTCTCTGGCACACAGCAGAATACTCAAGGAACATGTCATCCCAGTGTGAGAAGCAGAAAGTACACTATCATAATACCTTCAAAGCATAATGAGCCATGCGAACATTTAAGGATGTAAAGAAAACCCATGATTGTACCTTCAATCCTATGGAATGCCTGATTTCCCTCTCCATCTCTTTCTTTAGTCTTTTCTGCTTTATCTATGCACAATCCTAGTTCATATAGGTTGATAGCTTTAAAAATTATTATTCTGAAATAAATGGTAGACACAAACTCAGAATAATTCCAATTTACTTTGAATTCCAATTATATTTACTAGCTATGGATCTTTATGTAAAGTATTTGATATACCTGAAACTCAGTTTCTCAATGCACAAATGATGCAAAGTATGTGTAAATGAAATAAGTTAAATATTTAAAGAAAGTGTCTCTTCACTTATTGCCACTGGTTTAGCATATGATGTAAGCATATCCAAAGATTCTAACAAACTTTAATCTACAAATGCAACAAATAACCATAGATAAATGTCAGTATCTTTTCTTTCCTGCCCACATGCAAAACATAAGCCCTATCACACAACAATACTTTGGGATTTTGAAATCCTTAATGTTGTTAAAATGCATGATTTTGAAGAATTTCTTTTCTCAGGCTCCACACAATATTCAATATTCTCAACAATCAGTGTTTAAAAAATGCAGATTTTGGAAGTTTTATAAATACCTAAGTACTCTAATAATTTAAAAAAATAAATTTTTTAGCATATGAAAATATTACAAATAAAAGTAGGTATCTCACTGGAAGACAATACCCTGGAATAGAAAAGAGCAAAGGAAACTGTCCATTGTAAGGCTGAAACTGTCCCTTTTATGTTGTCATTGCACTAACATCCTTACTAAGACCTACAGAAAGACAGGGTATCACCTTGGAACTTTTCTCCATGCCCTTTCTATAAAATATCATAGTAAATGTATATATCACATATTTGTATAACTTTTCCATATAGTAGTTTGAATGACTATTATTAGCAATTAAGATTTTCCACTGAAAAAAACTATTTTAAGTATCATTAACCTAATCGCCATCCTGACTGCCTGCCCTTCAGCCTTCAGATCTGAGGACATTTGTTTCTACCTGTAGGTTCAATTCTACCTCAGAATCTGAAGCCATTCCTTTCTAGAAAAAGCAACAAAACAAAAACAAACAAACAAACAAAAACAAAAAGTAATACAAACAAAAATGAAACTGAGAGCAGATGTAAGTCTCAGCATAAAGGCAAACTTTCAGTTGGTCCCTTTCAATGGAGTGAGGAAATGTGCACATGTCATTTTGTTTGGTAAAGATGGAATGCACAGGCCTAGAAAGATTAATCTCCACTGGTCCTGGCCTGGAGATCCTCACAGGCATCAATGTCCTCCTTGTGAGTTGAATAGTTCCCTTATACCTTGATTCACTCTTTAATTGCAAGAAGGTGGGAAGAGGCTGCCATAATTCGTGCTGAAAGTTAGCTCCCACTCCCACAGTAGTAAGAGTAGTAGGATGTCTTGCCTATACCTTATTAAAACACACTCAGGGAACATGCAGACTTTCTATTTCACAGGATATATAACTTGGCCATGATTACTCTTCCATCTGTTTCTTTAAGCTTCTACATCAAAAGGGGGCCAATATTCTTGTCTAAAAGTTATAGAACCTGTTGGAAGAATGGGGGAAAGGAGAGGAGAGTTCAGGAGAGTCCCTCTGCACTTAGCGTTGGCTACTGTCTAAATCAGAATTCACACCACCGTGACTCAAAATACCTGAAAATCACAACTTAGAGGAAGGGTGATCTGTTTGTTCATGGTTCTGGGTGTTTCAGTCCATGTTATAAGGCTTCCAAGCAAGAGTCAGGACTGCAGGTGTTCAGGGCATCATGGCAGGGATCAGAAAGAGCTTGAGAGCTTATGTCCGATCATGATAGCAGGGAAAAGAAAGGAGCAGGAACCATCCCTGACCCCCAGGGACCCTTCCCCCATAATCAAGTCCTGCCTTTCAACACAGCTGCCTTGTCTACCACATGAGACCCAGTGAACATTTTAAATCCAAACCATTGCAGGGTCCTTGCCAGAAAATTATCTTTTGAAAGACATGTTGATTCATTCTTATCCATATTTGTATCTTGAAATAAACACACAAATGAAGAAAGATGTCAACTTTATATTAGAGTGCTTCTGAAATCTGCTGCCAGGGACAAAAAGACAGAGTAAGGCTGGTTAGGCTGGATGCTAAGCTAAAGGCTCTTGATAGACAAGTCCTTGCAATTGATAGGATTCTCCCCTCTCAATTCTGTAGCCAGTATGTACTAGCCATATACCCTCTTAGTTCCTCTATGTTTTAATCCCTCAGTTGGTTTCATCTGTCATACTAGTCTGAGACTAGTTTTCAAGAAACTACCTAAAGATCAGATTAAGATAGAAGGTTAATACTCATGCATTATCCAAGTCATTTTACCTGAGCCTCAATTTCCTAATCTATAAAACAGCAGTACTCTTATTAAGTTCACTGGTTTCTGACAATATCAGAATGCCTTAAACATAATAAGAAAGAATTAAAGAGAACAATTATTAAGGTTATTTACTTTCAGTCATGGGAGCATTTTTTTCTGGGCTTTTGGATCTAGTGGTTAAAACTCTTTTATAACCTGAGACTTCAGCCTCTTACCCTTGGCTCATTATCCCAGACCCCTTTTGCCAGGGAGAGAGTGGTCTCTCTGTCAGAATGTACTTTTTTTGCAAGACTATTTTGCTGCTTTTGAAACCTGTCCTGATTACTTTTTCCACCCTCAGCTCCCAGGGGACCTTTTAACATCCAGCACCTGGCCACTCCCAGGCTGGCTACCTTACAGATTCAAGGTTCTGTCACTGACTTTACTCAGGGAACACATTATTGAATTCAGCAAAAAAAAAAAAAAAAAAAAAAAAAAAAAAAAAAAAAAAAAAAAAAAAAAAAAAAAAAAAAAAAAAAAAAAAAAAAAAAAAGAAAGAAATCCAACCCATATTCTTGTGAAATTCGGTACGGGTGCTCTATGTGAAACATTCCTCCCTCCAGTCACTCTCTTACTACTAGATGTCTTAGGAACACACTGTATGCTTCCACAATGCAGAATTGAAAACTGTTAGAGAGAATTGCCATGGCCTAGCATTGCAAAATAAGTCAAACCAAACTAGCAAGTTTAATTAATATATTCAGTATATTCCTATGTTCTTGGTTTTAAGTTGAATTTGGAGATAAAGCTTATTTGCACCATAGAAATGAACTTACCAGGTAAATTGTCAAAAATCCTAATAAAAATGCAATGTTTTCCAAATCAAAATACATAAATATATACGTACTAGTAAAAACATTTCAAATGGTGTTTTGTGCTTCTGTTCTTGGGTAGTATTGTAGTTAGTGGGACAAAATATTGCTATTATTATTGATGTAGGATTTGTGAGTGGTATTTTTTTCTCATTAGCAAAAATGATTAAAATATAAGTGCTACTCATACTTCCATGTACTTGTGTTATGGGGTTTTCCACCTTAGTTGGGAATTGTGTTATAGCAATATAAGAGGAATAGGCATCTCAAGGTATCCTTCCCAAGCCTCACAATGGAAGGTCTAAGATTTTGAAGGTGGATGGGTGGATGATCCCTGCTGAGGTTTGAGGATCTTTGACCATGAGGAAGAGAGGAGATAATCTGACCCCTGGGGGTTATTGAGATGGTTGTGCATTAACTAGGCCACCCCTGAGGAAAGGATGGGGTCCCTAAGGATGTCTGAGAAAGACCAGAGCAGGTTAAGCTGTGAAGGCTCTAGCCTGGGGAATTTCAACAATGACCCTTGAGACTAACTCCATGGTCTATGAAAAGGGACACTTTAAAGGACTCTATTAGTGGAGCAAAAATGATTGACTAGCAGTAGAAGACAACAAAGAATCATGGTGGCAATGGTGAACAGCAGTGATTGAAAATTGACATTTCCTCTACTAGTTCAGGGAATAGTATTCAGTTTCCTGAATAAAAACAGAAGTTTCCTGTATACTGCAAAGGGGAAATAATAAGGCCATGAGTGTGGGCTGATTTGACCTTAAAAGTAATGCTGCAAGTTTTTCCTGCCCACAAGAAAATATTCACTGGTATGACTTGACATATGATCTCCTATGTTTTGTGGGTTTAAATTCCTGCCCCATTTAAACTCTCACACTCCTGTACATCTAGGACACTTAAGAGATTATCCTGGAACTATTTTTGCCTCAGTCTTGAGCAAGACTCAACAATGGGCTTCTAAATGAAATCAGCCTGGGAGTGTAGACTACCTGCACCTGGCAGGAAATATGAAGAACAAATCAGATATCAGCTATTCTGAATCAACCACCAATTGAGTAGTGCTGGGTTTGTACATTCCAAAATCAGGACTCAGAGTCAGGTCTGCCTAACCTACCAACCTTTGGTAACTTCTTTCAGGCACCTCTTCCAGGTGAATGCAGTGCACAGAAGCACATCCTAGTGCCTGCATGAAGTCTTTGTACAAAATAGAAAATGATGCCCCTTCTCCCTTCATATAAGTACTGCCCCAGGGTGAAGTTGCAGGGGTCAGCAAGTGACAGGAAGTTGAGTTTTGCATCCTATACACCTGCATTGGCTGGGTATTCTGTAGAGAAGATGAACTACACAACCATATAAAGAAGTACTGGCTCCTTGCTCAACTTTCTAAAATTAATCTCTCTTGGAGAGCTTCTTAAAAGATATACATAAACTTTTGTGAGTATGTAAAAATAATTGACATTTTCTATCCATGATTTCTGTGCTAAAGATGCCAGACTCCATATATCAGCAGTGGAAGATTAATTCAATAAAAGTAATCACACACACACACACACACACACACACACACACACACACACACATATATATAAATATATATGTCATACTCATGGAAAAAAGATAAATGCAGCTTTACTGTAGAAATTTAAGAATAAAAATAGAATTGTGTATTTGAAATCAACCTCAGGGATGGGAAAGCAAATTTTGTAGGAATAGAAAATAGACATTAGAAAGAATAAGAATTGTTGAAGGTGGGGATCTGAGGAGGAAAATGGAGATTGGACAATAAAGAATGGACTAAAGCAAGTATTGTCTGAGGAAATGCTTCATCAGATGATTTTTAGATATGCTTGAATGTGAACTAAGATGAATAATTATGGTAAAAAATGTGAGAGAAGAATTTCCATATTCCAAAAGAATATCATCATCCAGAATAATAGAAAAATGCAATAATAAAGGTACAAATATTTAAATATTGAGATCAATTGTAATAAAAGGGGAAGATTAAGGTATGATTATTAATCCCTTTCAAACATTTAAAGATTTATCTTGAGACTGTTGAATGTTTATCACACTAGATAACTGTAACAGCAAAACAATATTTCATTAGAACAAAATTTCTCTGAAGTTAAAGGAAAATTTAAAAAAACAATAATTTATAAAACCCAAAAGAAAAAATATGAGTGGGTTCAATATTCATAAATGGCTGGTCATAAGATGTCCATCAACAGATGAATGGATTACAAATCTATGGGATATGTACACAATGGAATTTTACTCAGCCATAAAGAAGAACAAAACCATGTCATTTTCAGGAAAATGGATGGAACCGGAAAACATTATGTCAAGTGAAAAAGTAAAAAATTGTATGCTTTCCCTAATATGTGGAAGCTAGGGAGAAAGTGGGACATAAGAGGGACTCCAGATAAAGAAGGAGAAACCTTAGGTGAGCTAAGAAGTTGACTTAACTGAAGGTGATGTGTGTGGGGGGGGCACCCCAATGCACATGATGTACGTTTCACAAACATACCAAAGTCAATCACTAAACTAAACATGAGAAGCAGGGAGGGGGATGGAAATAGAGTGAGAATTGGGGAAGGATTAAATGCCAGATGTGTGCATGTATGCCTCTACCAGCTTTTACCTAGCAAAGATGTATGATTACAATGCACCAATTAAAAAAAAAATGGCTGGTCACATGCCCTTTGTTAAGTAAAAGCTGGCTAAAGCAAAGACTAATACCAAAATCTTACTGGTTTATATTGTACTACTTCTTACTTACATTTATCTGAGGACAGATTGCAGGTTGGCTGCAGTTCTGCTGGGCTCAGCTAATCTTGACTTGGTTGTATGGCTGTGCTTAACTGTGCCTGGTTGTGCTTGAATCTGTGTTTCTTTTCCTGTAACTCAGGCTAACGGAGTATTTGCAATGTGTTCGGATGACTGAGAACAGCAGCAAAATGAACAGTTAAATCAAGCATTTAAAGCTTCTGCTTATACATGGCATCTATGATGTCTGCCTATATTCCATTTGCCAATGCAAGTCATATGGCCAAGTACAAAATTAATGGGACAGAAAAGTATAGTTCATGCGTTAGTTTCCTATGTATGTGGTAATAAGTTACCACAAGTTGGATGACTTAAAACAACAGATATCTATTTTCCCATACTTAGGGATCCCAGAAGTCTCATAAATTCAGTATTCCTGGGCAGTAATCAATATGTTGGGTGGGCAGCACCCTATCCAAGGACTTTAGGGAGACTTTGCCCTTAACTCTTCCAGTTTTCAGTGGTTTCCAGCATTCCAGCATTGGTTTGTGGCTGGATCACTCCATTCTTTGCCTTTGTTTTCACATTGACTTCTCTGATGTGTTCATTAACTCTATATATTCGTTTTATATGGTTACATGGCATTTAGGGCACACATAGGATTATCTAGGATAATCTGCCCAAATCAAGATCCTAAATCACATCTTCAAAGACCACTCCACTACACACATACACAAATAATAATGTTAAAGGATCCATAAAATAAAAGTTAGTATCTTTGGGGGTCATTAGTCAGCTCACTAAAGTTTACCCAAAGGGAAGTATAGCAAAAAAGAAGGAAATGAATAGCACTAAAGTAAAACAATTTGCCACATATACCATCTATTAGGAAAAATTCTTAGCTTTTAAGATGACTCAACATTGTTGTAACTATTTTATATTATGCCTTACCCTTAACTTTGGAATAGTTTAAGACAATATATATATATATATATAACCATCAGTTTGTTTGGCTTAGAAATAGCCTGCCTAGAGACCTTGGATAGTTGTCTTCCAGTAATTTTCAATTACCTTATTAGAGAATATTTTCATTCATTTTCTAAATTTAATATAATTTTAACATTGCAATTATAGTTACTAGCATCGAAGGCTGTGTTTTCAAAATATTTATAGTAGCCAGGTGTGGTGGCGCACACTTGTAATCCCAGCATTTGGGAGGCTGAGACTAGAGGATCCGGGTTCGAGGCCAGCCTCAGCTTCCTAGTGAGACACTCCACAACTTAGGGAGACCCTGTTTCAAAATAAAGAATTAAAAATAGGGCTGGGGGTGTAGTTTGGAGGTAGAATGCCCCTGGATTCAATCCCCAGTACCACACACACACAAAAAAAGATTGTAGTTTCATACAAATAATTGCTTCTGGAAAATGCAAATTATTTTCCTTAAGATTAAGTGTCAATGACTGTTTGAATAGTGTCAAAGGTGAGATATAAGACTGCTCAGTAATGTCTGGAAGAATAACTGGAGGCTTCAGGTATGAGCTAGTTGGTGATCTAGATTTCCAAAGTGTTTTTAATTTAGAAATAAGTAAGATTTTTCCATTGTTTAAGGAGTAGTTTTATTTACATGAACTAAAGCCTTTCTTGTTATTTTGATACTACTAACATCATCTAGAAATTGCAAAAATTAATGATTACTATCTGCCTCTTATAAGTGAGGGAACTGAGATATAGCAAGATAAAATGATTTCCCTAACATCATATTGGAAAGCATGTAGTACAGCAGGTCTTAGTTATTCTATCAGTCAAGTAGTTATTAAGGAATCTGTGTGCTTATATAAAGAAAAGGGAATGGAAAGCAGAAAAAAAAAGCAAATGTCTCAGAGTCCTTCCTCTGATGGGACGTTAAGTTTATTGAATTTAACAAATGAAAAGCAAGAAGTTCATTTAAAATAGAAGATGACCTTTAATGGATGATTAAGTTAAAATTTATACATTAATAAAAAGTCAACTCAGTCACCCTGGAAGTATTTTAGAGGGCTAGAAAACTCTCTGACAAAAATATTGTCTTGATCATTTTAAACCAGTAACTAATGTTCTTTAATTTTCCTCCAGCTCTGCAATTTTCTGAGGGAAAATAAAACAGCCAAAAGATTAATGTTGTTAACATAATACATGCCAACATTTTCTGTATTGGCTCTTGCAATACAGATGGATTATGGTATATTTGGAGCTATGTCTCTACCTCAAAGTCTAATTCCCTTGAGGCTGGGAGAGGATGTTTTTGCTTGGCAATCATGCTCCACATAACTTATAAGTCTGCATATCCCCATCTTTGTCCTGATGTGAGCTTAACAGAAAAATATGTATATATGACTTGTTCCATTTCACCTCTCAAGCCCTGAACTATGGAAAAGAGCAGGTGTTATATATAACACTCGTGGAATCCATGAATGTAGTAAAGCAGAGAACTGCAAACTCAAGGGAGAGACAAATCTGACCGAATAAGCCTGGCTTCTTTTGGAACTAATGGCTATGATAGTGAAAGGTCTTAAAGATAAAGTTCAAGGAGTCACTTTTATATAAAAATACTTCCCCAAATTAACAGCTCTGCAAAAGGATGAATTATTTTATATGTATTTCTATTGTTGAAGATAGAAAATAAAATATAGATCAACTTGGTGCTTATATTTGCATGTAACTGAATTTAATTGGAAATTGCATGTTATACACTAACCTGAAAATAGTAATTTTTTCCAGATTGTTTTGGTGTAAGATGTATAATACTAATTTCAAAACTAGTACATTAGTATTTGACTTTGAACTTAATTATACAGTGTAAATGAAGATTTGGTCTTGCTTTAAGCTAATTATTTTTTATTAACAAACTTTGATCCTCTGTTTCAATCCAAATGGAACTGATAGGTTATTTTTATTCCATGGAGGGTTAAGTTCATCCAAACAACCTGCTTAGCATATGTTTTACTGAAGTTTATGGTTGCTGCCTGAAAAGTGGATTGGCATCTTGGAGATAAACTTCAAACTCCATTCTGACAACCTACATGAGGAAGAGAATTGAGATGGTGCTTCAAGCCAAAAACTCCCCAGTAAATCCACAGTCACTTCTGCCTAGATTACTCAGATATTTATTATGTGATGTTATTTTAAATTCTGTTCTACACATCTGTTCTTGGACAATAAAATGTTAGAAGCTTAGTTTTTTCAGAGACTATGAAGTGGTTATTTTTTAAATATTTCTTTTGCAAAGTTAGATCTAACTCATTTTCACTGTGTTTTTGGAAATAAAACCAATAGAATATGTCTTCTATGAATATGATATATATATAACTCATTTAAAGTAGAGCACATATTTCATATAAAGATAAGAATTAAGGGATGCCAGATCTGTAATATAATTAAAATCTTATAAAATGATTTTTATAAAAAACAACTTCCTGTATTTTTAGAACACTTAAAATATCATAGTATCTAACACATATATATCATATATAAACACATATATAACCTGTATATTATATATATACAAAAACATGTATCTATAGTTATAGATATATGAATTTTATGTATAAATGTGTATCCATATATATTTATATTAAATAAATAAATATTTATAGTCATTGATTTTTTTATTGTGAAAGTATCTTAAAAGCCACCTTCCATTTAGTAGAGAAATCCTTGTGAGAAGAAGTATATAATGTCTGTTGAATCATTCAGGCAGGGAGAGAGAGATAGAGAGAGAGAGAGAGAGAGAGAGAGAGAGAGAGAGAGAGAGAGAGAGAGAGAGGCAGAGACAGCAATAAATGAGCCTGGGATTATTCCCAGAAATTTTGCTTCTACAACTGGATAAAAAAAAATACTCCATTTACAATATATTTTTCCTAAGGAAGAGGACATGACAATTAGTTAGAAAGTTTATAGAAACACTCCCC
>PVLC010001894.1:35629-128968 GCA_004027655.1 Graphiurus murinus | reverse complement strand
AGTTCATCCGGTTCTCAGTAGGGGAATCTTCAAAAGGAGGTAATGGTGGGAGGGTATGGAAGGTATGCAGGATGTTTAAGTAAGATAGAGTCAGTTATTTGTACAGAGGTTAGCAGTTTCTCAGGGAAGCAGAGGTCATGTAAAGTTTATGTAAGAAAATGTGGTTAGTTAGGAGAGCTCACAAAATGGCTTCAGTATGGCTAATCAGTCTCTGGCACTCATTGGTTAGCTTGAATGTATATAAAACCCATACACCTTTACTTTTATAAGCTCCTATGAAACATTTAGATGAACCTAGATACACAACATATTTAGCTCTTAGATATATACACATCTATGGCCACATACCTATAGGGTGTCAAATATAGTAACCCAAAGTCATAGTTGTTCACTTCAGCCTGAGCTACAAAGTAAACATTAAACAAATGTAAAATACAGACATTAAACCGTGATTCTGCTAAGATGCAACTCGCTAGGTAATCAAAAACAGTAAACATAAGAGATGATCTTGCTGAGACACAACCTTTTAAGCTAGTCTTTAGTAAATGTTAAGAGCACAAAACCATATTATTTTAAATATAAAGTGTCGGAGACCATGATGTACAAAAGAGTTAAGACCTAAGGGTCTAAGGGCTGTTTACATTCCATGTCTATCTGAAATACATTCTATGCTGATGCCAAGAGTGCATAAAAGAACTATTTGCTAACCATGGACATCAGGTGTGCGTGTAAGTGCTGGCCACAAAGTTAGTAGGATTTCATAAGGTTAATAGGTTTTCTTAAGGGTTAATGAAAATAGTCAATTGAATGGTAAGCTTGGGCAGAAGTATACAATATACTTTTAGATAATAGGTAAAATATTAATGTATAGCTAAAGGGTTTCAGGAATAATGTGTTTTCTTAAAACAATGAGATTTTCTGTAAGAGTATGTTTTTAATCTTTACATGTGATATTTTTCTGTAGTATGAATCAAAATTGCCTGATGCTTTTCTTCTGATGTTTTTCTTAGATGATCTTCCTTGTATGATTGTATAAAAGCACCCAAAAATAAACTTGGCGCTTCAGTATTCACTGATAGCCCTCCCGAGAACATGGAGTCTTGACTCTTTAATCAATCCTCACTTTCTCCCCTCAGGACCGTCTGATTGTGCCAGCAGGTTCTGGCAATAAAGAACATAGGAAATTATAATTCAGTCATTTAAATAAAATTTTTGCCATAAAATCCTTTTCCATATAATAGCATATTTAATTTAAATACATTCTTTTAGGTAATACACCTGGCACTTAGATAAAAGCACTTAATAAATAATGCTTTTAATAGTTGTTTACCAAAACACAGCCTAAGTATTTTTTGGCCTTATGTATGTATAGCATCACATATCAATCAGAACTCTGACCCTTAGTAACTTATATTTAGTTAACATCCAAAAAAAAGAGAAACTATGAGAATGTATGGCGCACTGCCGTTTGGGACTAATACACTTACGAGGCCAGGGTCTCACGAAGTTGTGAAGGGCCTCACTGAGTAGCTGAGGCTGTCCTCAAACCTGTAATGCTCCTGTGTCAGCCTCCCAAGTACTGGTATTACAAGCATGCACCACTATTCCTGGCTGGACTTCTTCCATTCTTCAATCCTTTAAAAAGAGTTCTTATCAGGTGCCACCAAGTTCCAACCATGTGGAGAACTTTAAACTATATATTAAAAAGTTAAGCTTTGGTGGGAAACCCTGTAGGAAAGAAATCTGGGTGCCTACCATAATTACCAAAAATCTTTAACTTAACTCCAATCCCCCCCTTTTTTCTTTAATTTATGAGTACTCTTTTATATAGGCCAATATTGGTACCATATAAACAATGAACAGACAATACATTTAGAGGTATAGACACACACAAATAGACAGTAAACACATATTTTATAGCTAAATTTGCCAGGCTTTACATCTCCATGGATAGAGGACAAGAGTTTTAATTTGCTAAGACATTGTAATTTTGCACACTTATCTCTCCAATATTGTATCATTATCAAAGCCGGAGCCAGCCGGCTATGTCGGACAAGCTTGGAGGGAGAAAGTGTGGCTTCAGAAAAACAAAGACAAAAGTTACTGAAGAAAGAGAAAAACAACGGATAGATTCAGGAGGGCTGACAGTGGATACTGCCTCGCCGAGTTTATTCAGCTCAGCCCTTACATACTTTTTTTTTTTTTTTTGCGGTACTAGGGATTGAACTCAGGGGCGTTCTACCTCCGAGCTATACCCCCAGCCCTATTTTTTTATTCTTTATTTTGAAACCGGGTCTCACTAAGTTGTGGAATGCCTCACTAGATAGCTGAGGCTGGCCGCGAACCCGGATCCTCCGGTCTCAGCCTCCCTAATGCTGGGATTACAAGTGTGCGCCACCACGCCCGGCTCCCTTACATACTTTTTTGAGAGCATCAGCGTATACATCAAGGTTAAAGCTTTCTCACAATGATTGCATCTGTGAAAATAATCATCTCTAGGTCCAAGGTTCAAAGAACAAATATTCACATAGTTTTTACTGTTACAGTCTGAATAAACGTTTGAGACAAAACAATATTCTTGCCCTTGGTCAGTAATCAGCACATGTTATGAGAATCTGAATTTCTGCAGAAACAGACTTCTATGCGCCTGAGAGTCTGCAAAAACAGACCTTGAGCACTGTCATTCTCCAACAATCATTAGGCCTAAGGGACTACCAAAAGGAATTTTGTCCTTAATCTTGCATTTTAGGTACCCATATATATATATAATCCCAGATGAGCCCCCAAATTGTTAGAAGTAAAATTTTATGGAGTCGTCAAAAAAAAAAAAAAAAAATTAAAGACGCATCTAAAAGTAGCTCGGCAAGGCAAATTTTACTTTTTGCAAAAAGGGATCCTGCCACCAGTAAGGTCAGGTATGCAAGAACAACATGGAGGAAGCTTGCTGGCGTTTTATTCTCTGAGTGAGGCTTCTGTGCTGTGCTCCTATTGGTGGGAACACAGCTTCACAATCTTTACCCATTGACTGAGGGGGACATGGGGGAGAGGTTAGCACTCATAATTTCCTGGAAATGCTATATTTACAAAAATACAAGCACACAATGGCAGTTTTACAATATGGAGCCCAAGTCAAAACATTCCTTTGATAAAAAAGATCCAATTAGCCGGGTGTGGTGGCGCATGCTTGTAATCCCAGCATTCGGGAGGCTGAGACCAGAGGATCTGGGTTCGCGGCCAGCCTCAGCTGCCTAGTGAGGCACTCCGCAACTTAGTGAGACTCGGTTTCAAAATAAAGAATAAAAAATAGGGCTAGGGGTGTAGCTCGGAGGTAGAAGGCCCCTGAGTTCAATCCCCAGTACCACACACACACACACAAAAAGATCCAATTATTTCTCACAAATCCAATACTTTCTTCAGCTTTTAGCTTGAGCATTTGACATATGCTATGGACTGAATTAAGTCACCTCTCAGGTTCATGTGCTGAAGCCCTACCCCATGCATCTTTTGGGTGGTAAAATTTCATTCAAATTTAATGCCTTTATAAAAGACAAAAGAAGCCAGGTGCAGTGGCACACACCTGTAATATCAGTGCTCAGGAGACTGAGACAGGAGTCTTTGCAGGATAACTAAGCCAGACCTTGTTTCAAAATAAAAAGTAAAAAGGTCTGAGGATGTAGTTCAATGGTAGAGAGGCCATGGGTTCAATCTCCAGTAACACACACATACATACACACACACACACACACACACACACACACACACACACACACACACACCTTGCTTTCCTCTCTTTTGATAGCCAGAAAAAGAAGGCCCTTAGCAGCAGGCAAGCCTCAACAACTTAGTAAGACCCTGTTGGGGGTGTAGCATGAAGGCAACACCACAAAAAAAAAGAAAAAGAAAAAGAAAAATTAATGAGTAAATGTATTAAACGTTGACTGCATAAAATAATAATGAAGTTTTGTGAGATGGAAAAATAGAAGCTGGACCTGGTGACTTATGCCTGTAAGCCCATTCCTTGGGAGGCTTAGATAGGAGGATCACAGGTTCAAAGCCAGCCTCAGCAATTTATTGAGATCCTGTTTAAAAATAAAAAAAATAAGCCGGGCACGGTGGTGCATGCCTGTACCCAGTACTTGGGAGGCTGAGAAAGGAGGATCGCAGGTTCGAGGTCAACCTCAGCACTGCCTGTATTTTCATTCAGAGTTCTATTTATTGCCCTTTAAGTCTTCAAGGTCATTTAAAAGTTATTTTTCCAAGCCAGGTATGATGATGCATGCGTATAGTCCAGCTACTCAGGAGGATAAGGCAGAAAGATCTCTTGAGCTCATGAGTTCAAACCAACCTGGGCAACATAGTAAGACTCCATTTGTGTATGTGTGGGGATTGAACCCACCCAGGGCCTTTCACATGTGGGATAAATGCTGTACCACTGAGCTATATCTAAGCCTTATTTATTTATTTATTTATTTATTTATTTATTTATTTATTTATGTGTGTGTGTGGAGTACTGGAGATTGAACCAAGAGGCATTCTACCTTCGAGCTACTCCCCCAGCCAGATTTTATTTCTTATTTGGAAACAAGGTCTTGGCAGGTTGATAAAAGTCTCACTACTTTCTGAGGCTATCCTTGAACCTGTGATCCTCCTGTCTCAGCCTCCTAAGTACAGGGATTACAGGCATGTGCCACCATGCCCTGCTCAAGCCCTTTTTAAATTTTATTTTGAGACAGGGTCTCCCTAAGTTGCCTAGGCTGGCCTCAAACATGTGGTCCTCCTGCCTTAGTCTCCCTACTAGCTGGGATTGTAGGTCTGCAACACTGTGCCCAGCTTTATTGTTTTTTATCTCTTTAAACACAATGATCTTAGTTTTATAAACTAAGCCTGCTAATTATGAAACTTTATTGTCATATTGTTCCTAATTACCTAGAATATTGTTTCCTTGTGTATTAGTTATTTTTATTGTGACTTTAATTTTCCACGTAAATTTAATTGTATGATTTATTTGAGGCTTATTACAGAGGTATGTTCCACCAAAATGGGATTGTTTTTGCTATAGTGAAGATCCTAGGCAATATTAATTTCAACCACTTAAACTATATTTACAGCTTGAAGGTTTTTGGACCCCAGAGGTGATAGGAATCCAGTTACAAATGTGCCCAATGACCTCATTGTGGCTGTGCTATTGCCAAGACAGGCAGTCTTCTGCCTCAGTCTCAAGACAAATTTCCTTGCAGTCTTGGCAGCTGGATTGGTTGTATCCTTCTGACTCTCTCTTTAGCAGGGGGAGTCTCCCAGTAGACTGTCCATCCAAAACAAGCCCTACAGTTTGACTTCTGAGGTTTGTTTCTTGGGAGGGCATCAAAAGATATTAAATTCCCCTGATTTTGGAATGGTCTCGCGAAGCATCAACTTCCATATCCTACTTACCTCTCTGGGTGTATTAGTTAACTTTTCATTGCTGTGACCAAAATACGCAACACAGGCAATTCAGAGGAGGAAAGATTTATTCAGGCTTATGGTTTCTGAGGTTTAGTCCATTGTTGGCCAGCTCAAAGGCAGAACCATCATGACAGCAAGGCATGGCAGAGGAAACCAGAGGTCAATTCATAGTGGCAGGAAGCAGAGAGAGAGAGAAAGAGGGGGCCAGAGACAAACATAGTCCCCAAGGCCACACCCCCAGTGACCACTCTTCCATTGAGGCCCCACCTCTGAACCTGAATGTTCCTGCATTGGAAACTATGTTTTCAAAACAAGAGCTTTTTTCTTTTCTTTTTTGGTGTTACTGGGGATTGAACTCAGGAACATTGTACTTCCAGGCTATATCCCAAACCCATTCTTTATTTTTTTGTTTTGAAACAAGGTCTCTCTAGGTTGGTGAGAGTTCTGCTATGTTGCTGAGGCTGTCCTCAAACCCTTGATCCTCCTGTCTTAGCCTCCCAAGTACTGAGATTGTAAGCATACTTCACCATGCCCAGTTTCACCTGAGCTTTTTGAGGGGCATTCCAAACACATTTTGTATTTCTAAGGTCTCACTATCTTGCCAGTTATACGATGTTTGATAAAATTTTATTTAAAATTTTTTTCATTATTTTTTATTTAAAATTTTGTTCATTATTTTAGGCTTTCAAAGGAAGGATGATTTTTTTAGCCTATCACATTACCACAAATGGAACTTTCATATGGATTTTGAAAAGTAAATCAATACAGAGTAGTTGTTAGGAATGCAAACTCTGGGAGTCAGACTGGCTTTGTATCAAGAATTTAGGCTTTGTTGTGTGATACTCAGCAGGCTATTTCATTGCATGTAACTTCTCTTTGAAATGAGGCAAGTAATAGTATTTTCATGATACAGGTAAAATACTTAATATACTATCACTTGATAATCACTTAGTAAATGTTAGCTAACACCATTGTGATTGTCTCTGAGAATTGGTGAGAGAGAAGTGACAAATGTCAAGAAATGAGAAGAGGGATGATTGTCGTGGGTCAGCACAATACCTCTCATGGATTCTTGGCCTCCGTGGTGAAAAGAATTTCAATGTGTGCCAGACAGGGACAAAGCCAGAAGTTTTATTTTAAGGGAAAGGCACAGGTACACAGGGAAAAGGACACAGGTCACCTCAGAAGTCTCCGGGATCACAGCTGAGAGAGAGAGAGAGAGAGAGAGAGAGGTCTTGCCTCATCTTTTATATCACACCTGGAGAGGGGCGCTGGCTCAGAGGTCCAGGGCTGGAAATAGAGAACCTAAGGCAGCATGGGATATTGGTTCCCTAGGCTTGGGATCTTTAAAAGAAGGTGAAAAAATTTTAGGTAGGAGTCTCTGGGAGTTGAGACAGGAAGTCTGGGATGTGGGGTCTTTCTTACAGTAGGTGTGATTTCCTTTTGAGAGGCAAATGGAGCTCTGAAAAATCACCTTAGGGATTTCCAATATGGAGTCAGCCCATTATGAATGGGCCTTGCTTTTTAAGGATGAGCAAGCTCTGTTAAAAACAAAACCACATTTTCTTTTTCTTCCCAACCTGTCTCCTTTCTGCCTAAATTTTATTTATTCTATTTTACCTCATCATTTTTCTCCCTGAGACTTTTGGTCCCTTAAACTTAAGAGGTTGTAGAAGGGTAAAGTTCCATTTTCTGGAACTTCTTCATAGCTGACAAGGGAATATTGAACCTGCCTACCCAGGGACCTTGTCTCACCCTAACTGATATAAAGGAGATGTGGGGAGGTTAGGTCTTTTTGTTGGCTGCTGAACCATCATCCTCTGATGTTCTGAAATAGAAGGCATAAACACGCAAGATATTAGTCTTAGACATCAGCAAAGTAAACAACAGAAAAGTATAATGATGCAATGTATACCAGCCAAGAAAAGGAGAAATTTATCCTACCAAGATGTTAACCAATCACTTTCTGGAAACGGGAACTTCCACCAAGGTAATTTAAATGGACTGAAAGTGGGTGTTGGCCCACAAATCCAACTGGTACTTTTATCAGTATCTCTGCCATACTGTTGTACCCAATCCAGGAAAAAGTTTGCTTTTACTTGGAAAAATGATGTAAAGATTAGGAGACAAATAAGTTGATTTTTTTAGTCTGGTTAGGCATAATGTAGTTACAAGGGAAAGCACAGGAATAAAACTTATCTTGATCCAGTCCTTTTGAATAGTACTTTTAAGTCTTTTAGAGCCTTGCAGGAATAGTGTTCATGGGTCTTTTTAGCGTCTGGAGGCTTATTGCGAATTTCTGGCCTTGATCCTGTGAAGCCTCAAGAGGGACAGGTTTAATTCTAGACATATGAATCCAGGAATTGTGTCCCTGTAGCTTAACAGCTGTGGGAGTGCTAAGAAGAACCTGGAAGGGACCCTTACATTTTGGAAGAAGCTGATCTGTGGGTGAGTCCTTTTTCAAGGTTTTGAGTAAGACAGAATTACCTGATTGTACTTTTGCCAGGTAGGTCAAATTATCAGGAGTTGGAAGAATCTTATTTTCATATTCCAAAAAAGCATTTTGTACTTGCCCCAAATTACTTACATATTTAATCATCTCCTGTGTCTTAGAATCAGTGACAGGATCTGAGGTTAGAAAAGGTCTCCCATAAAGCATTTCATAAGGACTCAGTTGGAGAGAGGTTTTAGGAGCAATTCTAATCCTTAATAGTGCAAAGGGCAGTAAGCATAACCAGGGCTCTGAGGTCTCTTGACATAGCTTTCCCAAGGTGGTTTTAATCTGCAAGTTAGCCCTTTCTACGTTTCCTGAAGATTGATGGTGCCAGGAACTATGGATATAATAAGTTATGCCCAGAGCTCATGAAACGTGTTATTTTTGAGATAAAGGAAGGCCCATTGTCACTTTGGAGTGACCTGGGTAGTCCAAATCTAGGAATAATTTCTTTTTTTTTTTTTTTCAGTACTGGGGATTTAACTCAGGGGCATTCTACCTCTGGGCTATACCCCCAGCCCTATTTTTTATTCTTTATTTTGAAACAGAGTCTCACTAATTTGCAGAGTGCCTCACTAGGTAGCTGAGGCTGGCTGCAAACCCAGATCCTCCAGTTTCAGCCTCCCAAATACTGGAAATAATTTCTTTTAATAATGCCTTAACAACTTCTCGGGCCTTTTCATCCTCCCTAGTCCACCAGCCATTTTCAGTTAGTTTATATCCATGCTGACTTTCCCATTTCTTTTTAGTTTCAGTATAAGATTGGCTTACACTTAAGTTTGGGGCAAGAGGGATTAAAGCCGTTTCTGAAATGCTCTGAAGTGCTGCTCGTTTAGCATTTTTACCTGCTAATGCATTTCCATGGAGGAACCATCTCTCTGGTGTCCTCTGGTATGTATTACAGATACCTGGGAAGGTGACCACACTGCTTCTAGAAGGAAGAGGATGTTAGGACCATGCTCGATGGGGGAATTTTTTCCTGTTAAAAGTCCTTTTTTAGCTGGGCGTGGTGGCGCATGCTTGTAATCCCAATACTTGGGAGCCTGAGACCAGAAGATCTGGGTTTGCAGCTATCCTCAGCTACATAGTGAGGCCCTCTGCAACTTAGTGAGACCCTGTTTCAAAATAAAGAATAAAATAGGGCTGGGGATGTAGCTCGGAGGTAGTATGCCCCTGGGTTCAATCCCCAGTACCATACACACACAAAAAAAATCCTTTTTTCTTTCCAAATGGCAGTGTGTGCATGAAGAACTAAGAACACATACTTAGAATCAGTATATACATTTATTTGATTGTCTTTTCCCAGCTGTAAAGCTCATGTGAGGGCAATTATTTTAACTTTTTGTGCTGAGGTGTTTGGAGGAAGTTTGCCTCTATTATCTCCTGAAGGCTTACTATTGCATAGCCTGATTTTCATATTCCCTAACTCATGAAGCTGCTCTCATCAGTAAACCATTCTGCACCAGGGTCAGTTAGAGGCTGATCACCAAGATCAGGTCTCCTAGTATACACCTATTCTATAGTTTCTACACAAGAGTGGACCAAATCATTTTTTTCTCCTGGATGGGAAATAAAGTTACTGGATTTAAGGTTTGGCAGACCTTAAGAATGCTCTTTGGAGACTCTAACAAGAGGGCTTGATATTTAGTTAGCCATCCTCCAGTTAGCCATTGATGTACTTTAATGTCAAGAACATTCTGAACCTGGTGGGGAGTTTGGACTAGTCATTGTCCTAAAGTTAATTTAGCAGCTTCTTCTACCAGGAGTGCTGTGGCAGCCACAGCCCATAGACAATCAGGCCATCCCTGTGACACCAAATCTAATTGTTCAGAAAAATAAGTCACACGTCTTGGGATATCTCCTAGTTTTTGAACAAGTACCCCCAGTGCCATACCTTGTTTTTCTGCTACATAGAGTGTAAATGGCTTATTTAAGTCACAGATTCCCAGGGCTGGAGCAGACAGCAGTAAGGTCTTAAGTTTTTGAAAGGCCTCTTGCTATTTTCCCAACCACTCTAGAAGCTCAAGATTAGATGCTTGGGTGGCCTCATAGAGTGGTTTAGCTATAAATCCAAAATTGGGAGTCCAGATTCTGTAAAATCCAGCCATACCCAAGAATGTTCTAACATATCTCTTGGTCTGGGGTGGTCCTATCTCTATTTATTTTATTTATTTATTTATTTATTTTTTGGCAGTACTGGGGGTTGAACTCAGGGGCATTCTACCTCCGAGCTACACCCCCAGCCCTATTTTTTATTCTTTATTTTGAAACCGAGTCTCACTAAGTTGCGGAGTGCCTCACTAAGTAGCTGAGGCTGGCTGCGAACTCGGATCCTCCGGTCTCAGCCTCCCAAATGCTGGGATTACAAGCGTGCGCCACCACGCCCGGCTGGTCCTATCTTTAAAAGGGCTTTCTTTCTCTCAGAGGGGAGAGCTTGCTCCCCTGGAGTTAAAATATGGCCCAAATATTTTATCTTTTGCTCTGAATTTTGTGCCTTTTGTGGAGACACTTGGCGTCCTGCAGCTCCCAGATGATTAAATACCTTTATAGTATTGTCATCAGAGTCCTGTTTAGTACGACTGCATATGAGGAGATCATCTACATACTGGAGCAGAGCTCCTCTTTTAAGGGTTAAAGATCTTATGTTCTTTGCTAGAGCATTTCCAAACAGATGGGGGCTGTCTCTTTAACCCTGACAGCCTGGAAACTGCCCAGTACAGTCCTGTCCAAGTACAGGCAGTACTGTCCAAGTGTACTGGGTAGTTTCCATGCTGTCAGGGTCAGTCCACTCAAAAGCAAACAGATACTGTGAATCTGGATGCGGTGGGATACAGAAGAACACATCCTTGAGATCTAAAACCATGAAATATTTAGGTTCACTTGGTATCTGAGTCAAAATAGTATGCGGATTTGGAACTATAGGATGTAGTGGAACTATGGCCTCATTAACTATCCATAGATCTTGAACTAATCGATATTCCTCATTTGGCTTCAACACCTGGAGAATGGGTGGGTTGTATGGGGAGAAGCAGCAGACTAAAAGACCATATTTAAGAAACTTATTAATAAGAGTCTGAAGGCCTCGATGCACCTCTGGCTTGATAGGCTACTGCCGCTTGTGGGGGTAGACCTTTGGGGATCTTAATGAAATAGAAATAGGCTGAGCATTAATTGCTTTTCCTGGGACTTCAATATTCCAGACCTGAGAATCTACCCAACATACAGTATCTTTAGATATATATTGCTGTTTTTTATTGGCTTTTTTTTTTTTTTGCGGTACTGGGGATTGAACTCAGGGGTGTTCTACCTCCGAGCTATACCCCCCGCCCTATTTTTTTATTCTTTATTTTGAAACCGGGTCTCACTAAGTTGCGGAGGGCCTCACTAGGTAGCTGAGGCTGGCTGCGAACCCAGATCCTCCGGTCTCAGCCTCCCGAATGCTGGGATTACAAGCGTGCACCACCACGCCCGGCTTTTTTATTAAAGCACCTAGGAATGGGGAAACATGTCTTGGTGCTAAATCAAGAGTTACTCCCAGGGAAGACAAGAAATCTTTTCCTAGTAAAGGAGTGGGACACTAAGGAAGAACTAAGAAGGTGTGGGTGAAAATTAGCTCTCCAAACCTACATGTTAAAGGTATTGTGAACCTTTTGATCTTTGGAATGCTGTCAATCCCAGTTACAATACACATTTTATCTGAAAGAAGCCCATGAGAGGCAAGCAGAGCAGAAAACCTAGCCCTCATATTTAAAAGAAAGCTGATATTTTTACCTGCCATGTCAAGAGTTACCCGAGGCTCCTCCATTGTGATGTCCAGCTGGTTAGAAGGTTGATCAGAGGGGGCCTTGTTGAGCCTCGGGCATCCTCAGTTTTTGAGGGCGGCCATGATGGGAGCAGATGGCCTCACTTCCCTTCAGAGGCAAGGGCAATCTTGCTTCCAATTTTTTTCCTCTTTGCAGAGGGGGCATAACCTAGGTGGAGATGGACCATGCTTAGGGCAATCCTTGATCCAATGCCCAGGCTCTTTGCAGTAACAGCAGGTGCCAGGCCTTGAGTCTCTTTATCTCTCTCTAGAAGGTGCCCCTTGGAAACTCTGAGGAGGCAGGAATCTATTACTCGATACTAGGGCAATTAGGTGGGGGTGTCTCTGTGTCTGCAATTGTCTCCTTTGGTCCTTTATTTCATTTACCTTGTCTCTGTTGTTGAATACCTCAAAGCCCAATTTAAAAGTTCATTAATGGGAGTCTGAGGTCCTATTTCCTTATTTTAGAGTTTTCTCTAATATCTGAGGCTGATTAGCTAATAAAATGAGTCCCCAATAATATTTGTCCCTCATGTGAGTCTGGGACAATATATTTCTGGAGGGTCTTAGTTAAATGCCCCAGAAACACAGCAGGATTTTCATTTGCTTCCTGTGTTATTTCCCTTACCTTATCATAATTAACAGACTTGTTCATATACATTTCTTCATTCCCTTAATTAAACATGTGATCATATGATTTCGTTTTTAAGGTCCTCACTACAGTTTTGATAATTCCAATTAGGGTTCTGACCAGGAATAGTCTCTTCTCCTGTAGGTTGTCCTTGATCTTGGGCATAGATTTCATCACCATATGCCTTTGCAACTTCCTGTATACGAGTCTTTTTATCAGCAATGCAGCAAGTGGAAAGGATCACATGAAGATCCATCCATGTAAGATCAAACATAATAGCCAGGTCTTGAAACCCATTTATAAACCTATCAGGCTCTTCTGAAAATCAATCCAATCTTTTTTTTTTTACACTGGACTAGCTTAGTCATAGAAAAAGGAACATGTACTCTCAATATATTTCATTTTTCATCTGCTACCTCTTGAGGTGGACACATATTTGAAGGCTTAGACTCAGTTGGATGATAACATGTGCCACTCCTAGTTATTCCAGCAGGGCTGCGTTCCTCTGGAAATGGAGGACAGACAGACTTATAAAGAGGTGGTATGGTGGGGGAAGTTATTGCAGAAAGAGGAGCAGAAGAGCCTGTAGAGCTTTGCTAAGAGACTTTTGTAGAAAACTCCGAGGAAGCTTTGGTTCTGCAGTTGTAATTCCAGTTGCTGGAGGAGACCTATTTGGAGCACTCAATAATAAATCTTCCACTGGGTCTGGCTCATCTTCCTTTAATTTATGAGGAACATCTGCATAAAAATATTACAATTTTCATATAGCTTTGGGTTTAAATATAAAGCCATAAAAGTCTGAGCATATAACACTTCTGTAAACTTTCCTTCTTGCTTACAATACAGATCAAGCTGATTTATAGCATTAAAATTTATGGTCCCATTTTTGGGCCATCTTTGTCCACCCTTTAACTTATACTGAGGCCAGACTGTGTTATAAAAAAAGATAAGCTCTCCTTTCATATGTCCTCTATTTTAAAATAATACCAATTATTTAATATACACCCAAGGAGAGAGAGTTCTTAGGGATAGAAGCAGAATTACCCATGATCTTATCAACCTGTATGTACCATGAGGATTTCTTTAGTGATTCTGGAGAGAAAAGAAAAAGATAAAAAGACAAAACTAGACTTTTAAAACAAACAAACAAACGCAACAAAAGGAAAAATGATTCGGGATCAGTTTAGCATCTGTCCTCACTCAGCTGTCAATCTTTCCATAGTGGCATCTCAAGCATGGAAATATATAGTTATCTAAATTTTTTTCTGCATTTCTCTTATGGCCAGGCATTTCTGCCATGGAGTTGCAGACAAATGTAGAATGAACCTTTGTCCATTCTTTCTCTGTACATACTAGGCACCTAAGCGTCCTTGGTCCAGTATACAATCTCTATTGGATCGGACAGGATTCCTGCCCCTATCCAGATCTCTGAGGCTGCTCAGGGACCTTTACTAGAAAGGCAAGCACACAAGACAAAACAAAACAGAAAAGAAAAAGTTTTTTTTTTTAAGAACAGGAGATCCCTGTGATCTCAACCCCTGGTAATTTGAAAAAGCTCTTACATTTTAAAAAAATCTTATATATGTAAAAACATGCAATCAAATAATTGAAAAACAGAATAAATAATTTTTATATAACTTGCAAAGGTCTTTCATGAAGACTTGAAGATATTTCCTAGATAAAACAAAATCAGATGTTAATAAGTGATTAAGACACAGCACATGTTGAGTAAACAGTTTCGGTTCCCTGTGGGCAATGTTGTTTCCTCTTAATAATTAAACAGCATTAGCAAAGAAGGTTTGTAAGGAGGGAGAAGGGGAAATTTTTTTTTTCTCTTGGCTGTACCCATTCAAGAGACAAAAATTAGATTTACTTATTTCCTTTAAATATTAATTACAAACACATGAGGGGGAAAATCAGCCTACTTTAGTTAAGGCAAAAATCCTGAGTGCCCCCTCCCCGAGTACCACGTGGTTGGCCAGCTTAGCTAGAGCAATGAGACAAACACACACAAAAAAAGAAAAAAAGCAACAACAACAAAAAACAATTTAGAGCTAACATTTGTAGCAAAAAAAACTAACAGATCGGCCTAAAATGCATCGGGTCTGAATGCCTCTCTTTTTAGTGACTTTAAGCACTAATTCTCAAGGGAGACCTGTGTTGGCCTAAGAGGGAGAGGGGAAGAACCAGGGAGAAAAGGCAGGGGAGAGAGAGAGGGAGGGATTGAATGCTAAGACCCATTGTTGCCAGCTGGCTTTAACAACCCCAGCATGGGTTTTGTTCACTTGGTTGCTGGCTTTCACGGGCAGAGGGAGGTACTCAGCTGAAGTGGGTGGCCTGTGCCCCGGTGGCTGGAAAGCAGCTGTAAAGGAGCCGATTTCCAGTGGGACTTTGGACTGTGCAGCCTTCTGCAGTGGCCCACAAGCCGCTGCTGGAAGAAATCCTGAGGTGCCGACTGACCTCAGTGCTAGGCCGAGGGCTACTCCTCCCTTTCCCTGGGAAGCAGGCGACTGAGAAGCCTCTGCAGACTCCACCCTACCACTCTCCTCTCTAAACCACACATCTCTGAGCTCCCCCAGCACTCCCAGTGATCTGCACACACACACACACACACACACACACACACATAGAGCAAACAGCAAAGATGCGAAAATTCTAAACATTTTTGGTAAAACTTACACTGCCAATTTGTCCAAAGCTCCACGTTGAGCACCAAAAATATGTCATGGGTCAGCATACTACCTCTTGTGGGTTTCTTGGCCTCCATGGTGACAAGAATTTTGACACGCACCAGATCGGTACAAAACCAGAAGTTTATTTTAAGGGAAAGGCACAGGTACACAGGGGAAAGGACACAGATCACCTCAAAAGTCTCCAGTATCGCAGCTGGGAGAGAAAGAGAGAGCTTGAGAGAGCGTGGTCTCTCCTCATCTTTTATATCACACCTGGAGAGGGGTTGGCTCTGGGGACCAGGGCTGGGAATAGGGAACCTGAGGCAGCATGGGATATTGGTCCCCCACCCTTGGGGGTCTTATAAAAAGCTGAAAATTTTTAGGTAGGACTCTTTGGGACTTGAGACAGGAAGTCTAGGATGTGGGATCTTTCTTATAATAGTTGTGATTTCCTTTTGAGAGGCAAATGGAGCTCTGAAACAATCACCTTAGGAATTTCCAATATGGAGTCAACCCATTATGAATGGGCCTTGCTTTTTAAGAATGAGCAAGCTCTGTTAAAAACAAAACTGATGAGGTAGCTTAGGAAGTAAAATGTTAGGTAGAAGGAGGTATCGGGAGGTTTCATAAAAATATAGTTTTAATATTAGCCTTTTTTAAAAATCTGGAGAGTAAAGATTACTCCACCCCTTGGAAGTTTCTCTTTGTCTCTTTTACCGCCAAACTCCGGAGGAGTCAAGCCCACCTAAGCAGCACACACCTGGAAAGAGGAGGAGCCAGCTTTTCTGTGACCTGCCCTCACCTGGAGCCCACCTATCGATCACTTGGAACCTGAGAGAGAGGGGCTGGAAATGAGGACCCCGCCCTCTCTTATATTTCCCCTGGACTTCCACGGGTTCTCTCTCTTGCTCGGGGAACATGCCCTAGGACTTGGTGGTTGGGGACCCCTGTCTCCCTTTCCTTTTTCCCTGCATCCCAGTTTTTCCTTAAAATAAACCTGCCAGATGTTGTGACTGATATGTGTTGAAATTCTTTTCTTCGCAATATCAAGAACCCGAATTTATTTATTTATTTTTTTTGGGAACTCGGAACCCCATCACAAAACCACATTTTCCTTTCCTTCCCAAACTGTCTCCTTTATGCCTAAATTTTATTCCTTCTATTTTACCTCATCAGGATGACTTGTATGGGAATGGGTAAGAAAAATTTAAGGGCAAATAAGATAAAAAGAGGTTTCACTAAGAATGTCTTGCTGTATTTTATGCAGTACAATTTGCCTCTTTCCATTTCTCAAGAGCTCTTCAGTAAAGATCTGCTTTACTTTTCAAATGTGTTTTTCAGAACAAGGTGTGTGTGTGTGTGTGTGTTCATTCTGGATGTCATACTGTACTGAGACTGGTTTCTAGGTGGCTCAATCTTACTCTTACTACATATTTACCTTACAGGGGTCAACAACTCCACCACAATTATATTTGTGTTAACAAGCATTTCAGTTGCATTGGCAATATATTTGAAATATAGTAGGTAATCAACAAAAGAAAACTTGTATAAAATGACACAATTTTTTTTTTTACTTAAGACAAATTAGATGTTCAAGAGACCGTTTTTACACTAATCACAGAAAGAGGGATGGTAAATTTCCCTGCTAACTTTTTTTTTTTTTTTTGTGCTTGGAAATGAGCCCAGTCCTCACACATGCCACTCAGCCCCTCTCTTAGCCTTTAAAAAATAGTGTTATCTAATTACAGATGTGGAACAGTGCAGAACAGAACATCTAGGAAACATGGTGCAGGAGTGCTTCACATTTGTGCTGCTCACTTCTTGGGAGGGATAACTGTTGTGTAGGCTGGGCTGGTGTGTTATAGGCTGTTCAGCAGCGGACCTAGTCTCACCCACTAGATGGCCAGTGGCATTTTCCCCACCCCCAACCAGGACTACTGAATATATCTCCAGATCTGGCCAAATATCCCTAGGGAGAAAACACTAGGCTAACTACTGTATTCAAAGAATTGCAAAGATCACCTGGAGTCTTACTAAAATAGACTCCTTCATAACTTGTTTTTCTGCATCCTGTATTTCCTCCTGCAGAGGAAAAAGGAGCCATGGAATCCTTGGTTTATCCAAAGATGGAAATTTGGAAGAAAAAAGTTTCCTCTATCTTCCTTCAAAGCTGTCTTTGACCAAAACCTATGTTCCTACCAATTTTACTCCAATTTGTGGGGCTGAGAAGCAGTAGAAATTTGCCTTTTGCCCTACAGGATAAGCATTCCCCTGTAACACTACCATTTAGAAATATAGACTTTGATTAAACAAATAAAAATTACAAAGGATGGTTATATTGAATTTACTGTACTATAGGTAATCCCTCCCAAACTCAGTAACAAGGCATCAATGTGTGTGTGTGTGTGTGTGTGTGTGTGTGTGTGTGTGTGTGTTTTATTGGGGATTGAGCCCTGGTGTGTTCTACTTCTGAGCTACACTCCCAACCCTTTTCACTGTTTATTTTGGGACAGGGTCTCAGTAAGTTGCTGAGTCTGGCCTCCAACCTTCGATTCTCCTGCCTCAGCCTGTGAGTAGCTGGAATTACAAATCTGTGCCACCATGCCAAGCCACAGCATCAACATTGTTGTCATGTAATATCCCCTACACGAAGATTTTTAACGGATGTTTATACTGACATTAAATGAATGCACCATATTTTACATAATGAATCTTGTAGCCTTGGAGAATAGGATTGCTTCAGGTAAGGCTACACTAAATATATCTTACTATTTTCTTGGAATATATACTCATGAGCCAATTTACTGCTGGAACGAAAATGAAAGTATCTAAGTCTGATGCTGTCCACTGGCCGGGTGATGTACTTTAGAGACAGCCAGTTGGTCCTCACCCCTCAAATGCCCTTTACTTGGCATCGATCCTCTGAGCCTAGGCTCTGCTGTTGCTACAATCCTCTATGGGGCGGGGTTGACGAGCCCTGCCAGTCAGTCAGCCGCTGTGGGGCGCTGTGGGGCCGGGACGCTCTGCCTGCCGTTCGCGCCGCCTCGTTGGCCGCGCGGTTGGGCCGCGTTTCTAGGAGACGACGCTGGCGGGCTGCGCCTGCGCGGTGACGCCGCCGGCGCGGGCTGACGGCGGAGGCGCTGGCTGGCGGGTGGAGGAGTTCCCGCTGGCTCCGGGTCAGCTGTCGCCGCCGGTTTCTCTGGCCCATGCTACGCCTGTGAGGCCGCCTGCCGACCGACGTCTCCTCGCCATGGAGCACATCCGGACGACCAAGGTAGCCGGGCGCGGGAGACGATCGTGGGCCTGGTGTCGCCGGCAGAGGCGGGCGGTGATGCGGGCCGGTCCGGCTCAGCCCGGGATGCCCGGCGGGCGGGATTGGGCGCCGGGCCGCAGGGCAGGGCCAGTCAGCTACCGGGGGTCTCGGAAGCTGGGGAAGCTGGGGAGTCCTGGAAGGTTGGTGCCTGCCCGCTTAGCTCTACATTTTCTTGGGCAAAATTAGGGCTCTCTAACTTTGGGGACGTTCAGCCGTTCCTGCCTCATATACCGAGAAACGGGTGGGTCCTCCCAATTAACCTTAATATGCTGTGTAATCTAGTTCTTGCTCACGCTTTATTGTCCCGTGTCATAGATTCATGATCAAGTTCTGGGTAGTTTCGTGTCTAGGTCGCCAGTGTTTCTGTGCTTCAAACTTTAGGCATTATCCTTAATGTCAATAGTTTAACCGACGAGTTATGCAGAAGGCGGAAATGTTGTACCGTGCGTGCGTGTGTGTGTAAGTGTGTTTTACTGGGGATGAACCCAGGGGCGTTCTATCTCTGGACTACATCCCCCCTAGCCCTATTTTTACTTTTTATTTTGAAACAGGGTCTTACTAGGTTGCCGACAGTCTCACTAAATTGCTGAGGCTGGCTTCGAACCTGCTACCCATCTGTCTTAGCCTTCCAAGTACTGGGATTACAGATGTGCGTCACCGCTCCAGTCTTGTACAGTATTTCAAGAGGTCGGATGAACTTTCTTCAGTTGAACTTATTAAATACCATATTTAATTTTTGTGTGTGAGAGATTTATTTTGAGAATGAGCAAAATGTTTTTTGTTGTTGTTGTTGTTTTTGCGGTACTGGGGATTGAACTCAGGGGCATTCTACCTCCGAGCTACACCCCCAGCCCTATTTTTTATTCTTTATTTTGAAACAGAGTCTCACTAAGTTGCGGAGTGCCTCACTAGGTAGCTGAGGCTGGCCGCGAACCCGGATCCTCCGGTCTCAGCCTCCCGAATGCTGGGATTACAAGCGTGCGCCACCACGCCCGGCTGCAAATGTTTTTATGATTCTGTTACAGTGTAAAATCTGAAGGAAATGACATCAGAGTATTACCGATTTTTTTTTCTTGGGTTACTGGGGATTGAACTCAGGAGCATTCTACTTCCAAGCTACACCCCCAGCCCATTTTTATTCCTTATTTTGAAACAGGATATCACTAAGTTGTGGAGGGCCACACTAAGTAGCTGAGACTGGCGAAGAACCTGCCATTCTCCTGCCTCAGCCTCCCAAGTACTGGGTTTACAAGTGTGCTCCACCACGCCCAGCTAGAGATTGTTTTTAACATTGCACATACTAAATAAAATTGAAGATGCTAAAAACTGACTCCATTTTTATTTATTTATTCATTCATTTATTTACTTAGGTACTGGGGATTGAACACAGGGGCATTTTACCTTGGAGCTACACCTCCAGCCCTATTTTATTTTTATTTTAAAACAGGGTCTCACTAGGTTGATAGGGGTCTCACTATTTGCTGAGGCTGTCCTCAAACCTTCAATCCTCCTGCCTCAGCCTCCCAAGTACTGGGATTATAAGTGTGGGCCACCACACCCTGCTCTGACTTTTTTTTTTTTTTTTTTTTTTGCCGTACTGGGTATTGAACCCAGGGGCATTCTACCTCCGAGCTATACCCCCAGTCCTATTTTTTATTCTTTATTTTTGAAATAGGGTCTCACTAAGTTGTGGAGGGCCTCACTAAGTAGCTGAGGCTGGCCACGAACCTGGATCCTCCAGTCTCAGCCTCCCAAGTACTGGGATTATAAGCGTGCACCACTAACACCCGGCTTGACTCCTTTTTTAAATTTTTTTTTTTTTTTAAAGAGAAGAAAGGTAAATTAACTCAAGAATGCAAGCTGCTGGCACTTAAAGTTGGAAAACAGAAGGGTGATTAAATAAATAACCAAATTAGTAGAAGGTACAAAGGTGGAAAAGAGGAGGAGAGTGAACATGGAGTCTGATACTTGTTCTGATTACAGGGTTCCAGTTGTACATTAAATAGTGGCTGTTGACACGTAACTCCCTTTTACACCAATTTGAACTTGATCACATCTTTCATATGCTTGCTACAATGCATAGCACACAATAGAAAACAGTAAAAGTGAACTGAATCTAATCAGCTAAAACAAACCCTATTCCTAAGTGAACAATAAAAGTGAATACTATTGGAAAGTCCTTAGGATCCCTTCATTATTTTAAATCTTTCCTCCTTCAATTTACAATGAAAAAAAATATACATATGTATCCTTTATTAATTCAAGTTGCTATAGCCACTCTCATCTCCTTGCAGATTGTTGCTGGTACTCTCATTTAGCCTGATATTCCTCTTTACCAGTTGATGGACTTTTCTTCAATTAATTTTCTGATTTAGTCTTATCTTTTCTCAGTGGGCTCATGCTGGTGGTTTTGTGAAACCTGTGTCTTTTTTTTTTTTTTTTTTTTGCGGTACTGGAGATTGAACTCAGGGGCATTCTACCTCCGAGATACACCCCTTGCCCTATTTTTTGTTCCTTATTTTGAAACAGGGTCTCACTAAGTTGCAGTGTACTAGGTGGCTGAGGCTGGCTTCGAACCCAGATCCTCTGGTCTCAGCCTCCCAAATGCTGGGATTACAAGCATGCGCCACCACACCCAGCTTCTCTGTGCCTTTTTAAAGATTAAAAGATTTCTGACTAATTTTCTACTAAATTCTTAAGTGTGTGTCTGTATTACTTTGTGTTGTTTTTCTAGCATTGGATCTACTTCTCTCAAATGGCCTTAAGTGGTTGTATGGAGATTGCAATTAAGTATTCATTAGGCATGGGTGTACAATGCAAGATAGATGTGGACCTCCTGGTACATCCTGCTAACTGCTGTATAGACTGTAACATGTTCTTAAGTTATTAACTTGTTGGGAGAAGAACAGCTTCTTAAAACATTGATTTGAAGCTAGCCAGCTTTTTGTTTCTATTATGCATAGCCTTCACCTGGACATAGTTAATTCGCTGCAAAAATAATTGTATTTCAGAACCAAAAATCGATTGCTTTAGGTCTCTTTTGAACTCTATATAGTTAGTATGATCAAAAATCCACTGTAGTACTTACTGTATGGTTATTTTATGATTTATGTTTAGACAGCTATATTTGAAAGGTAATAATTACCAGTTCCTGAGCAATTAAATATCAATATAGCCAAGTATTTAGTATTATCATAATTTACAGTGTTCGCAATTTCACAAATATGTTAATTTATACAGTATTATTACTAATTTTTAAAATAACCCTTTCTGTTGGGTTTTATGATCTCCATTTACAGATGAGGAAACAATAGGCATAGAGAGTTGAGTAACTTGCCCACTTATCTCACAAGGAGTAGTTAGGATTTAAACTACATAGCATATATCACAAAGATGACATATGCTTTTTCCAGTTCTCTTTAGACACTGGAAATTATTTAAATTGTTAAATTTGCATTAATATAGAAATAAACCTAAATCATACTTCTGACAGCCTTTTCTTGCCCAAAACTTGTCACTAGTAAACAATATATATTGATTTTTGTATTATTAAGAGTCGTAGCTTGTTTTATGGCCTGCTGCCTAGAGATTAGTATTTTAGCTGAGTACTTATTAATTGGTTTTCTAGTTCTACAATTCAAGAATAGATGTATCCTGTTTTGTTCACATTTGGTTTACTAATTTTTTTGTGTGTGTGGTACTGGGGATTGAACTCAGGGGCATTCTACCTCCGAGCTACACCCCCAGCCCTATTTTTTATTCTTTTATTTTGAAACCGCGTCTCACTATGTTGTGGAGTGCCTCACTAGGTAGCTGAGGCTGGCCTCGAACCCGGATCCTCCAGTCTCAGTCTCCCGAATGCTGGGATTACAAGCGTGCGCCACCACGCCCGGCTTGCTTTACTAATTGTATAGTATCAATTATTATGTCAAGTCCCTGACTGAATTTCCCAAACAACATTTCCAAGTTAAAACTGTGTAGATATTACCTATCACTTTGCAGACAGGTCTTCTTGGAGGGTCTTCCTCCTTTCCCTGCAGTGCTTTGGCTGACATCAGATGGTACTGTGCTGCCTATGAATAGTGTTTTAGGTAATGGGGTGCAAGAGTGTTTTCCGAAGCCATAAATAAAAGACTGCTTCCTAGAGTTTGTTATACAATTGAATGTCCCCCCAAATATGATCCTACTAAGGCTCAAATTGTGTTCTTCCAAAATAATACCCAACTTATTCTTTAGCTTGCTCCTTCTTTTTCTCATTAGAGTGTGAGATGAGACATGTAGAGCTACAAATCATATTATCTGTTATAAAGAGGAAAGGAGACAAAAAACTAATATGGAGAAAGTGATGGTATTGTTATTATTATTACTATTATTGTTATTTGTACTGTGGATTGAATCCAGGGGCATTCTATTTCTGAGCTACTCCCAGCTCTTATTTTATTTTTTCTTTTGAAACAGGGCCTTGCTAAGTTGCTGAGGCTGGCCTTTAACCTGCGATCCTCTCTTCTCAGCTTCCCAAGTACTGTGATTACAAGTGCACATGGTGGCCAGCTTGCTCTTTCTTTTTGATAGCTAATTCTTGGCAGGGCATCCGTGTGGAATAGTGATTCTGCAAGTTCCAAGTGGGTGCCTGGCTGGAGGGAGGGAGAACAGCAAGCAAAGATGCTGTGACAGCATGTTTATTGCTTGGGATTCACTGTGCACAATATCCTGTAGTTGTAGCTGTTGGTCCCAAACATTAAAGAAGGCCATTGGTCCCTTCCTGTCCCAAAGGCCACTTTTCCTCTTAGGATAAGCAGCTATCTGAATTTTCTGGACATGATTTTGTATATGTGTGCCTTACTGTGTTTTCCATTTCCAACTTTGTAATCAGCTGAAATTGAACTTCTCTATATAGACCATCGTAATACCTTTTAGTGTAGGCTGTAGGACTATAGTTGGCACCTGTTCAACTGAGTGGTCTTTATGCTGATATGTGCTGGCATTTATCATTCCCTGCAAAGTGACCACACCGTCCCAATTCCCTTCTACTTGCCCCATTTTTTTTTATTGTTGTTTATCCTTATTTTTCCTGAAGCCTTTTTCTTCCTTCTGAATAAGAATCTAAGCACTATTTTGGTAGTGCCTCAGTGATAGTAACCTGAAGGAGTTGTAGTTGTTTCCTAAACATTTGTCTTAAAACATTTCCAAGAAAAGCCTGGGGAAAATTTATAGCAACTTATTTGTAAAAATCTGTAGCAAAGTACTTTCTGTGGTCAAAAGGGGAAATGCAAAGAAGCAGTTGCTTTTTAAAAATTGACTGAGCCGGGCATGGTGATGTATGCTTGTAATCCCAGTACTTGGAGGGCTAAGACAGGAGGATCACAGGTTTGCCACCAGCCTCAGCTACCCTCCATAACTTAGTGAGACCCTGTTTGAAAAGAAAAAACAAAATAGGGCTGGAGGTGTAGCTCAGAGGTAGAATGCCTCTGAGTTCAATCCCCAGTACTATACACACGCAAAAAATAAATAAATAAATATTGACTGCGTCTGTGGTTTGAAATTTGCATGCCAATATTTTAGCAAAGAGAAAGATCCAATTTCACTTTTGTTTGGAGGTGGGGTGATGTTTGCAGCAAAGAGCAGAATGATCAGCATATTTTCTCAGAGATTTCCTTATTTTCTCCAGAACTTCAGTTACAAAATACATATTTTGGAATAATTTCAGATTAATTTTATTGTCTATCATGTATGCCAAGTGCCCTATTGAAGCAGTTACATGTAATGAATCTCTAGTGTTATGTTTTCTTGATTTTAATGTAATTTTGCATTTACTAAGGTAATGAATAATTCTCAGTTGCAGGGAGGACTTTTCTCTCAGATTTACTTTTCCTTCCCTATGTCCTAATCTTGGCAAATGGCTGCCAGACTGAAACTTAAGATCTTTAGAAAGACCTCAGTTTCTCCTTTCTTCCTTCTCACATGGCTTGTTTTGCTGTTAGCCCAAGACAGGTTTCCTGTCTGTTGTAGCTCACTCCAATCTCTGAGATCACATCATTAGCATCCTATATGGTTACCCCCACTCAGCTAAGCATGTTCTCTAAATTGACACAGGAATGATTTTGAAAACCGAATCTGCCATGTGCTACAGTGCTTACAAACCTTTCTTTGCACCCTTTACAACACAGATCTCTACCTTAACACATGGTTCTTGTTCATAAGATAAAATACTGTGCCTTCTCTATTGAAATTTAAATGTCATTTCTCCTCTGTGGAGAATTCTGTATTTTCTCTAAATACCTATTAGCAAAATTTTGTTGATCCTTGAGCAGTTTGAATTAGAAAAAAAAAAAAAATTCCAGCTGTAGATCACATTATAGTATTTTAAACTCCATGAGCATCTTCTTCCTTTGTTTTTATGAACTTAGCTCTTACAACCTACCTTACCAGATTAACTACAGTAATTTTTGCAAACATTTACTTGAGCATTTTACTGGTTTTTTTTTTTAAGTAGATGAGGTGAAATACTTGACATTTATTATCTAATCTTACCATAACACTCTGAAAGAGAGATTATTGTCCTTATTTTATAGATGAAGAAATAAGAGCCAGATTCCTTGATATATATGTTTGGATGTGTGTATGTGTGCATGTAATGCAGCGTGTGTGTGTGTGTGTGTGTGTGTGTGTGTGTGTATTAAAAAGTTTTATTGGTGCATTGTAATTGTGCATGGTAGTGAAATTCATATATGCACATAACATTATTTGGTCTGTTTCCTTCCCCATGCCTCCCCTGAATTTCAGATAATTTTGGATGCAGAACCAAGGGGAATCAGGAAGTGGGCATAAGTGTTAAGATTTTTTTCAATCTGAATTTCTCATTTTGATAAAGACCAGCAAAAAATAGCTATGTAGTAATACACAGTTTTAGAGGAAGAATGGTTCCCCCCAGTTGGGTAATGAGGTGGGTTTGGAGGACTAGAAATCCAAACATATACTGCCAAAATAAATAAATGAATAGATAAAGCAAGATTGAATAGTAACTGTGTTCCACTAGTAGTTTTTCTACTTGTTTTTAGTTTGTTGTTAATTTAACCATGAATTAATACCTGCTGTTCACTCACTGTGCAGGGGAAAGGTAGTAGATAGAAACAAGGAACAGTATACTGGGATAGAGAAGAATCCTATTTAATAAAGCCCATGAATGATTTCAAGGGGACCACTGCTGAATTGTGGGCACTTTTCACTTTTCCTCTATGGGAAATACTTTCTCTGTGGCCATTCTTAGTTCAGCAAACATTTACTGTGTCAAATGCTGAAATAGCCATTAGGAGGTGTTCAGAAATAGAGACATTCCTTGCCCTGGGATATGTTATAGTTTTAGTAGGAGAGACAGACTTGTGAACTCATGCTTTCATTCTTACTTAGCAACTACTCTAATAGTAGTGGAAGGAGCAGATTTTGACATATTTAGGCGACAAAATTGGTAGGAATTGGTGACTAAACATTGTGAATCAAGAAGTCATAGGACATTTCCCAAATTTCCAGTGTGGGTGACTGGATGAGGATGGAGAAGCAGTAATTCACATCCAAAACACAGAATTAGCATCATGTTTGTGAGGGGCAAGAGGGGAAGCCAGTTTTGTTTTTAGGATGTTTATTGTGACTCTGAGACATCCATCCATGTGGCAAGCATGGGAGAGCATACTTATAATCCCAGTACTTGGGAGCCTGGGTTTAATCCCCAGTACCAAAAAAAAGACATCCAAATGGAGACAGCATAGTACAGAGGGAGTCCCAGCTCAGCACTCAGGATTATACAGGGTTATACTTGCCACCCCACTTACTAGCTGCTGCTACCTGTGTGGAAATATTAATATGCCTACCACATAAGAGATGTGAAAATGAGAAGAAATGATGTATATTAAACACTCATCATAGTACTTGCACATGATAAGCCCTCAATAGTATTCCAGGAATGACTATTATATATGTAGCAGACAATATAGATGCAAGAGAGATCAGTGTTGGAGCAGCAGTTTTGTGAGTCATTCACCAATAGGCAAAAATAATGACTGTGAATAGGATTCCTGTGGAGAAGGGATCCTCAAGGAAAAATAGCAGTGAACAGGGGATGGACATAGAGATTAAAAATCCAGGTGAAGCCAGGCATGGTGGTGCATGCTTGTAATCCCAGAACTTGGGAGGCTGAGACCGGAGGATCTGGGTTCTCGGCCAGCCTCAGCTACTTAGTGAGGCCCTCAGCAACTTAGACCCTGTTTCAAAATAAAGAATAATAATAATAAAAAAATAGGGCTGGGGGTGTAGCTCAGAGGTAGAATGCCCTTGGGTTCAATCCCAGTACCGGAAGAAAAAAAAAAATCCAGATGAAAAGTGCTGTGATGATCTTCCATGTACAAGCTTTGTTGGTAGTTGTACCTTGTAGAGAAATTATGATTTAAGGCTTATGAGGGGAGAACTATTACTTTTTAAAATTTCACAAATTGACAAACTTTACATGACTTTTTAAAACAAACTTTCTGTTAATAGCTCCCCATTAAGACTAGTTGCTGTTACACTTTTTTATTTTCTGAGTCAAGTAGCTATTTGAAGTACTACAAAATGATGTTGGCATACATTGTTAGCTTGAGTAATAGTAATATTTTATGATAACCATCATGTTCATATATGTTCACTATTTCTTTTTTTGGTAGAGCCCTTAACACTTTATTTGCCTAAGGAAATAAGATAGGTGAGAGAGCTATGTTGTGGTAATTGCTGTTGGTTGGCTAAGTGACCTTTCCAGCAAAGCCTAGTACAATTGGAGAACAGTAAACAATAGTTGATCCTAATTGTCTTAAAAGGTGTTTAAATTTAAGTTTTGATTTGCAATGTGTGTTATAATGAAGTTAGGTTTTCCTTAAGAGAACAATGGACCTAAACAATGAGATAGATGTTGACTTCAAAGTGAAATCTCCATCTCCATTCAAGTTTGTAAGAAGGCTTTCTGATCTCTCTCTCTTTTTTTTTTGCAGTGCTGAGGATTGAAGTCAGGGCTTAGCACATCTTCTTGTTTTCTTAAATGTTAGTGTATAATAATCAGTTTTTATAGGTCAAGTCAACTGTCAGACCTGAGCTATGTAGACTAGATCGTATCTCTCAGTTAACTTATTTGAACTAATGCTGTTATAAGCAAACTCTCCATGGAAGTAGATTTCTGTGAGTGAGGAAGAGAGGGAGAAGCTAACCTGCTTTTAAAGTGGTGGTTATTGATTACTCTGGAAATGATACTTTCACAATGGGGATATTTCATTGTTCATTTGGTAAGGGAGGAAGATAGAATTAATGAGATTGTGATTAGCTATTTGGCTTTGAAGATCTGCACAATTTAAAGGACTGTCTACAATGTGCTGCTGCTGCTGTAAATTAAAATCTTAGTTGGTAAAGGTTATTTTACCATTTTCTCCCCATAAAGATAGATAACATTAAATTTCACAGCAATCATCTACTGCACATTCCTGAACATTCCTAATCCCACTCTCCACTTCAGAGAGGCTGATGCGGCACAGGACAAAATTTGTGCCAAGGGATTCAGAGCTATGAAGGATACAAAGCTAAGACATAAGTAGCTCATTACTTTTCTGAGTAGGATTCATGTTAAGAGGCAGGACATCAGTGAGCCTTGAGGAATGCTTAATGCTCAGCTAGGTCAGAGAAACCAGTCTGAAAGAACAGTCTGAGTAAAAGCACAGAGTGGACACAAAGCAGCTGTTGTTCTGGGATGAAATGGTGAGGAAAATATAGAGACCAGGCTGGAGGTTGCAGTTTAACTGTTTCCTGATGTAATTTTCCTACTAGTCTACTTCTACAACTCTATATAATAGCTTTATATACTTACTGCCTGATTTTCCAATTTCAGATAAAAATGGACTCAAATGTGAAAATGTTTTTGCTTTTTCTTACTGCACCCATTTTTTGCTCCAGTGAGTATTAATGTTGTTGTTTTTATAACTATCTTCTGTGTTGGTTACATTTGTGACCAAATAATACCAATGTTATTTGTGGCTTACATGTTGCTTCAGAAGAGGTAAAATTTAACATTGAATACTTAAAAACCTCTTAAGTCTTTGATAGAGCAAAAAATTGAGAACGATGAATATAAGTCTTTTTGGGGGGGAAAGGGATACTGGAAATTGAACCCCAGAGGCAATCTACTTCTGAGCTACATCACCAGCCCCTTTTATTTTTTGTTTTGAAACAGGGTTTTGCTAGGTTTCTGACAAACCTTTGATCCTCCTGTCTCAGCCTCCCAGGTACTAGGATTACAGGCATATGCCACCACATCCAGCTATCTATACTACTTTTGAAATGAAGAATAACATCATTTTCTTTTTCAGGTTGAACAAGTAAAATTGCTAGACCGATTCAGTACTGGCAACAAGTCATTAACAGGAACACTGTATCTTACGGCCACACATCTGTTGTTTATAGACTCTCATCAAAAAGAAACCTGGGTAAGGAAAACCACTGCAGGACAGTTTACCATAATAATAATGGGCTGGGTATACTTGTGTGTGTGTGTGTGTTTTAAATATGTATAGCATAATTTTTAATCATTAGTTACTTATCCCAACTAGAAAATTTTCAGTCTTCTGCCTCTCTTCTGTAAATTGGTGACATCATGTGTAATGTGAAATTCTATAGCTTATGAGACTCTTTATCTCCCTAAGTAATTATAAAATACTTACTTAATTCTTAAAAATCTAAATAATATATGTACTTGTTAACAGATCAAATGGATTATTTAATATATTCTGTATTTTTATATCAAATTATGATTAGATTGTTTAATTTTTTTGTGAGTATAAACATTACAATATACATATACATCTATATTGCCAAATATATATATGTAAGTATACATATATATGTAAGTATACATTTAAGCATACTTGAAAATGTACGTAAGCATATAATAGACAGTTGACCCTTAAACATGTTGAATTGGAATTGAGGGTCCACTTTGAATGCAGTTTTTCTTTTTTTGGAAATTGTAACAGTCTGAAAAAAACAGATGAATCCTATAGCCTAGAAATTAAGAAAAGTAGACATGTCATGGATGCATAAAATATATGAAGGTACTAGTCTATCATTTACTATCATAAAATATATACAAATTCTACTACAGAAAGTTAAAATATGTCAAAACTTATATGCATAGACACAGGCTGTTCATGCGTTATTTGTCAGAAATGGAATCAATGTGTTGAAATGCAGTGTTAAGTCATAGCTGCATGAAATTAACATGGTGCATGTTGCACTACTGCAATAACTTGCTAGCCACCGCTTGCTATCACCGTGAGCTCAGGTGTTGTGAGTATTCACTTAGAATGCTGTGGCATGATGATCATCTACCCATGAGCCCTTGCATTTCTCTCTCCAGGAAATTGCATAGTATTAGTGACCTCATGGTTTTTGTATTTTTTTCATTGTATATAACATATAACAAAGTATGTATTAATCAATGATTTCTGTTATTGGTAAGACTTCTGGTCAACAGCAGGCAATTAATAGTTAAGTTTGGAGGACTCAAAAATTATACTTGGGGTTTTGACTAGAGGGAGGTTGTCAGCGCCCCTAATTCCCATGTTATTAAAGGTTAAATTCTACAGATATCTTGCATGTGTTTCTTCCTATGTATGTGCCAGTTTCTCTGGTATATTTGCCTGGAAATAATATTACTAGATGTTGGATAAGCACTTATTTAAGTATATCATCTCTCCAAAATGGCTGTTCCAGTTTGTTCTCAGTATAGTGTTATACTGTTGTATATCCTCAGCAACTTTGGTGTTGTCAACTTAAAGATTTTTGCCTGTCTGGTCAGATGTGATGTTAACAAAGAAGTCAACCTGTCAGATATTTTAGCTGTTGGGTGTCTCTCTCTTTCTCTCTTTCTTACTTTGTGGTACTGGGGATTGAACCCAGGGGCATTCTACCTCGAGCTACACCCCCAGCCCTATTTTATTTATTATTTTGAAACAGGGTCTCACTAAGTTGTGGAGTGCCTCACTAAGTAGCTGAAGCTGGCCATGAACATGGATTCTCCAGTCTCAGCCTCCTAAATGCTGGGATTACAAGTGTGTGCCACCACGCCCGGCTTTCTTTTCTTTTTCTATTGGATTGTTTGTCTTTTTCTACTGGATTGATGTTATAAGACTTCTGGGTTTTAATGCTTTGTCAGGTATTTGTGTCACCATTAGCTTCTCTCAATGTGTGGCTTGTCTTTTATGTGTTTTTGTGTATGACTCTTAAAGTTGTAATTTATAATGTTACAGATTTTTCACTTTTTTCTTTTATTTTTGCATTGTTTTGTGACTTAAGAAATCCTTCTGTGTGGCCGGGCGTGGTGGCGCACGCTTGTAATCCCAGCATTCGGGAGGCTGAGACCGGAGGATCCGGGTTCGAGACCAGCCTCAGCTACCTAGTGAGGCACTCCGCAACTTAGTGAGACTTGGTTTCAAAATAAAGAATAAAAAATAGGGCTGGGAAGCTGGGCGTGGTGGCGGACGCTTGTAATCCCAGCATTTGGGAGGCTGAGACTGGAGGATCCGGGTTCGTGGCCAGCCTCAGCTACCTAGTGAGGCACTCCGCAACTTAGTGAGACCCTATTTTAAAGTAAAGAATAAAAAATAGGGCTGGGGGTATAGCTCGGAGGTAGAATGCCCCTGAGTTCAATCCCCAGTACCGCAAAAAAAAAAAAAAAAAAAAAATAGGGCTGGGGCTGTAGCTCGGAGGTAGAATGCCTCTGAGTTCAATCTCCAGTACCAAAAAAAAAAAAAAAATGTGGAGAAATCCTTCTGTGTGTCAAGGTCATGAAGAATCTTCTGTATTTTCTCCTAATAGCTTAAGTTTTGTAATTCACATAAAAGTTGTTGATACATGTGGACTTTGTGTGTGTGTGTGTGTGTGTGTGTGGTACTGGGGATTGAACTCAGGGGCATTCTACCTCTGAGCTATACCCCCAGTCCTATTTTTTTATTCTTTATTTTGAAATAGGATCTCACTAAGTTGCAGAGTGTCTCACTAGGTAGATGAGGCTGGCCGTGAACCCAAATGCTGGGATTATAAGCATGTGCCACCACGCCCAACTGGAACATGTTTTGATGTATGGTGTGACATAGAGATTCAGTTTTTTCTTTTTTGTGGGGGGGGGGTACTGGGGATTGAACTCAAGTATATTCTGCCTCTGAGGTATACCTCCAACTCTTTTTATTTTTATTTTGAAACAAGGTTTCACTAAGTTGATGAGGCTGGCCTTGAACTTTTGATTCTTCTGTCTTAGGCTTTCAAGTACTGAGATTACAGGCATGTATTACTGTGCCCTGCCAGCTTTATTTATTTATTTGGGTTTTGTTTGTTTGTTTTTTGGCAGTACTGGGGATTGAACCAGGGGCATTCTACCTCTGAGCTACAACCCCGGCCCTATTTTTTATTCTTTACTTTGAAACATGGTCTCACTAAGTTGCTGAGGCTGGACTCTCAGCCTCCCAAGTGCTGGTATTACAAGTGCCACCACACCGGGCCCAGTTTTATTTTTTCATATGGATAATTAACAACATTTATTGACTGTCTCATTCCATTGGTCTTTAGAGCCACCTCTGTCATAAATAAAGCTTACTTATTTGCACGGGTCTGCTTTTGAACTCTCCGCTCTGTTCTTTTGGTGTATTGACTGCAATTGTACCAATACCCCACTGTTTTATTGACTATTGTTTTTTTGGGGGGGGGTGGTGGTGGTACTAGAGATTGGATCTAGAGGCATTCTACCTCCAAGCCATACCCCCAGCCCTATTTTTAAACTTTGAAACAGGGTCTGGCCAAGTTGATAAAAGTTGACCTCAAACCTTTCAACCTCCTATCTCAGCCTCCCAAGTACTGGGATTATAGGTATGCACCACTACACCTGTTAATGACTATTACTTTTTTAATAAGTTTTGATATCTAGCAGAGCAAATCCTCTCAGTTTTTCCTCCAAATGTGTCATGACTATTTTGTGCCCTTTGTTTTCCCCCTTATTTATTCATTCCTCCATGTTGCATACATTTATTGAACATCTACTATATACTTTCTTTCACTATTCTAGGCATTTTGGAAATAATGGCCAATAACTATAGGTAAAAATTCTGTCCTTATGAAGCTCACAGTTAGTGGAGAGAGACAAATTATAAATAGGATAAATAACAGAAATAAGTAGGAAAGGGGGCAGGATGTGGGCTTTTTGGTCTTTGTGTGCTTGAGAGAGATTGATGTGTGTTTCTGTGCCACTCTGCCTGTGCACATTTCATAACCTCATTTTATGGATGAAGAAGTTGAAGCTCAGGGAATTGTGGCTTGCTCAGTGTCACTCAGGCAGCACAGAGTAGTCAAGAGCAGGCGCTTTGAGTTCCCATGCCAGCTCTGCTGCTTACTGGTTGGGTGACTGCATCAGGATGCTTTCTGCTGTAAGCAAGTGACTGTTAGACTGAATATGGCACCAAACCTCCCAAAGCAGAAGGGAGGCCTTGCCTCAGCACCTTTCTCTCCTTTAGCAGGGAGAGATTTCCTAGATGACCCCTGCCAACTTTCCCTAACATCTGCTTGCTTGGAAATTGGAACACTTGGATACTTTTGTGTGCACAGAAAGTAGAGAGCACAGATTTCTGGCATTTTTAATCTCTTGAGAGAGATGGGTGTTGCCAGTAAGGAAGAATGACAGACCCAGTGACTGCCAAAGTGTGTGACTTTGAAGCTTGGCACCTCCATGAAATAGGCAGATACAACTCAGTCATTATGTAAGGCTTTTATGAACCTTAAATGAGAGAAAGTAGGAAAAGCATCCATGCCAAAAGCAGAGTAGTGGCTCAGTCAGTCACAGCTGCTCCTACTGTTTTCCTAAGTAGTAGAGTCGAGACTAGACTTTGATTCTGCCCCAGTGCAGGGAGCCATATTGCTCTGGCGTGCACCCCTCCAGCACATGCTGCCACTTTCTCTCTGTACTCTTGCTTTCCCCAGGAAGGCTGTCCAGGTTGACAGTTGATTGCTGCAAGTAAGGTAATGTGCTTGCCTGAGATACTGACCTTGAGGAAGTTGTAGTCCCTAGAGGCGCTGGGCCCCTTTTTCCAGTGCTTGTGCCAGGAGTTTCTCCTGGCACTACCTGGGAAAACCCCTACTCACATTATCATCCAGGCCATCTACCCTTCCTTTGTCCGACGGCTTCAGCATCTCCACTCTGTTTTCCATCTCTTAGAGACACAAATGAAGTGTCCATAGGTAATTCCCACAGATAGTTCATTCCTTCAGATATCTGTTCCTTCAAATGTTGGGACTGTAGTTTTTTGTTGTTGTTTTGTTTTTTTGTTTTTTTTGTAGTACTGGGGATTGAACTCAGGGGCATTCTACCTCCGAGCTATCCCCCAGCCCTATATTTTATTCTTTATTTTGAAACAGGATCTAAGTTGCGGAGTGCCTCACTGGGTAGCTGAGGCTGGCCGCGAACCCAGATCCTCCAGTCTCAGCCTCCCAAATGCTGGGATTACATTTCTTAAGACAACGACCTTTCAGGCCGGGACTGTAGTTTGGTGGGCAGCAAGAAAGAGAATCTGTTTTGTTCTCGTCTACTGTTGTTTTTAAAGTACTGTCATCCTTTTCTTGATTACTTATATGCATTTAATGACATGAAGTCTATTTCATATGCTAGATCTGTAAAAATTAGTGTGTGTGTATGTGTGTGTGTGTGTGTGTGTGTGTGTGTGTGTGTGTGTGTTGGGAATTGAACCCAGGGGCATTCTACCTCCCAGCTACATCCCCAGCCCTATTTTATTTTTATTTTGAAACAAGGTCTTGCTAGGTTGATGAGAATTTCACTACTTGCTGAGGCTCTTCTTGAACCTGCAATCCTCCTGTCTTAGCCTCCCAAGTACTGGGATTACAGGCATGTGCCACCATTCCTGGCTTAGAAATTAGTATTTTAATTCTAGAAGGAGCCTTACCAACATTTTACTCTCCCCCCACCCTTGTTTTACAGATGATTATAGTTTTAAGATCATATAACTAGATAGAGCCAGGTCCCTTCATCATTCTCATGTAAATAATTTTGGATCTTAATTGGAATCATATTGTGATATAATATTAATAGTTAGCTTATTGTTCTTTATTCTTTATTTAGATGTCACTGTTAGGTCATTTTGAGTAACATAATATAAATCTTAATGGTGCTAAGTCTTAGCCACATTAGCCACAGTATGGGCTACATATGTATATGTTAGTAATCTGTATATAGTTTTAATTTTCACAAGTTTTTCCCTCATGACACCTATTTCTTGATTACTTATATGTATTTAATCTTGTAATGTCAGCTTTAGATTTACTATATATAACAAATATAATTAATGATATTAACATAATATTTTAATCATATGATAAGACATAAATAAATAATCATTCATCTCTCATCTTGTCTGTCTCCCCCCATACACAAACACACTAAAGCTGGATGAAATTTATGTAAATTTGTAAATTTGTAGATAATTTGAGATAAATTGATTTCTTGCTATGATTGAGTTTTATCATTCAAGAACATAAAACCTTTTATTTTTCAGAAAAAAATTTCTATAAATATTTTAAATGAATAGGAATGGTATTATGAAAAAGACCATTTTAGTAGCAAACAATATTGTTAGCAGGTGAGAATGATAATCACATGTTTAAAGGGCCATCACATATTGAATTTATATTATGACTTTTTACCCATTCATTTGTATTCCTGGTGTGGGCATAAAACATAGTATTTGAGGAGGATATTCCTAACATTTATGTACATTTGTGTACTCTGGAAGAGAATAAATACTTAGTGCTTTCTGTATTGGTGACTGAATGTTTTTCATGCTGTAGATACTACACCACCACATTGCCTCAGTAGAGAAACTTGCTTTGACTACTTCTGGATGTCCCCTGGTGATTCAGTGCAAGAACTTCAGGATTGTGCATTTCATTGTTCCCAGAGAAAGAGACTGCCATGATATTTATAACTCTTTGCTGCAATTGTCAAAACAAGGTATCATTCTTTGAGACCAAAGCTCACATGTTCAATTTCAGATGGGTTATCCAAGATACTTTAATGTCTCATTATTGTTATTTAATATAATTTATTTATGTACTTATTTATTTGCGGTACTGAGGATTGAACCCAGGGTCTTTCTAAGTTGCAGAGGGCCTCACTGAGTAGTCACTGAGGTTGGTCACGGTCCTCTTGACTTACCCTACCAAGTCCTGGGGTTACAAGCATGTGCCACCATGCCTGGCTATTATTTTATATTTTAGGTTACTGTGTTTGTTGGGTTCTTGTGTATTCTAGCTCCCTCCACCATTGGCCTAGAAACAATTAGACACTGCCAATCTGAATTGTAAGAATGGTATCTAAAGAAGAGGTATAATGAGATAAAAGTAAAGTGAAGCATTTATAGTATAGACTGAAGAAACCATAGACTGATATTAACATTGTTAAAGTCTCTTGATAGCAGGTAGCACATTTTGTTCTTTTAAAGTTGGGTGTTCCACGACCAAGGAGCTTGATTTGGAAGATGATAGAACTAAATGGAAAGTATGGAAGATCAAGGTCCTCTGGAAGTCATGAGACTAAAATAATAGATTGAGCTGAGACAAAAGGCAAAGAAAGCATGGTTCCTGTTTTAGTAGTGATAGGGTTGGGAGGAATATATCCTAAAGAGGCATCTTGTCACCATTTATGTCCCATGGGTCTTTAGGCTCCCTTCTTCCAATAGGACTTGGGCTACATGTTAAGGTGAATGTCCATTGAGAGACCTGTATTGCAGCCTGCATGGGTGGTCTAAGAACAAGTCTATGTCCACTCTGCTCCCCCAGTACATAGAGCCTGTAACATCCTTTCACCCTCAGTTCAGCCAGAGCTTCCAAGAAAGGTGGTGCTCTGATGCCATGTTTGTTGTTGAGAAGTAAGTGCTCTCCTGAGCTCTGTTGCTACTTTTGGTAGAAGACCTTGCAATGCAATTTCGCATTCTCTATGCCATCTTCAGTGTTTCATTACAGCATTAGTCTTTCCATTTTACAAGTCATTTGGGGAAAATAATGAGTAGGAAGTATCCATGTTTAATTTGACTTTTAAGTAAAAATAATTACAATAGAGCATTTGATATATATGTCTAACTAGTCTTTATAACTTTTGCTAATGATATAAATTGAATCTCAAATCCATATAAGTGTTTAGGTATAATCATTTACATTAAAGAACTTAGAAAATACTAAGTTTAGGTTTGTTCACATTAGCCATCTCTAAAGATTTTAAAGAAAAAATTGAGGAAAAGACTGAGATATTACTTTTATTTATAGTGTGTCTTATAAATTGCATCGTAATGTCTTTATATTTTTGTTATTTAGCAAAATATGAAGATCTCTATGCATTCTCTTATAATCCCAAACAAAATGATTCAGAACGACTGCAAGGTTGGCAGCTCATTGACCTTGCTGAGGAGTATAAGAGGATGGGAGTGCCAAATTCAAATTGGCAGTTGTCTGATGCCAACCGAGAATACAAGGTACTTAGCTTTTTAGAGAAATTTAGAAAATAGACCCGAGGGGAAGTATGTGTCGTAGTAGTAAGTAGTCTTATGTATTGCAACATGCTGGTCTTATATTTTATACACTTAAAGGGTTTTAAAGGCAATTTAACCTCATAGTTTTTGAAATGTGAGTAGTTATGTTTCATTTGATATTTACAGATTTGTGAGACTTATCCCAGAGAACTTTATGTTCCTCGGATAGCAAGCAAACCAATAATTGTTGGTAGTTCCAAGTTCCGGAGCAAGGGAAGATTCCCAGTTCTTTCCTACTATCATCAAGAGAAGGAGGTAGGAAGCGTTTCTTTTGATTTTGTAACTATAGTATCATTCCTCCTTAGGTTTAAAATGTGATTATTATAACATTGGTACATATGTGCTGACTTTTTATTTATGTTTTGAAATTTTAAAACAGAACTATCCTGAAATAAACAAATTTCATACTTGTCATCTTCCTTTCCCATTCCTTTCTTCTTTCTAGTATGACTTGAAAATAATGGGACGAGTGGACAGATAAGTTCTTCTTTTCTGTAGTTCTCTTTTGATCCAGCTTATTTGGGGAATCCAGATAGTTTGACAGCCCAACCACTTAGAGAAGGGAGAGAACCAAGGGCATTTCAGGTTCCATTTTATTTATTTAATTTTTTTCTTTTCCTTTCTTTCTTTCTTTTTTTTTTTTTTTTTGTGGCACTGGGGATTTAATTCAGGGGCATTCTACCTCAGATCTACACCCTCTACCCTATTTTATTTTTATTTGGAAATAGGGTCTTTCTAGGTTGATGAGAGTCTCACTACTTGTTGAGACTGTCCTCTGTCCTCGAACCTATGATCCTCCTGTCTCAATCTCCCAAATACTGGGATTACAAGCATGTGCCACCACACCCGGCTTCAGGCCTCCATTTTAATAGTAAACTCTTCACATGAAGAGTTGCAACATGAAGAGGTAGAAGAGGCATCTTTATTTATTTATTTTTTTTTTTGCGGTACTGGGGCTTGAACTCAGGGGCATTCTACCTCCGAGCTATACCCCCAGCCCTGTTTTTTATTCTTTATTTTGAAACCGAGTCTCACTAAGTTGTGGAGTGCCTCACTAGGTAGCTGAGGCTGGCCGCGAACCCGGATCCTCCGGTCTCAGCCTCCCAAATGCTGGGATTACAAGCGTGCGCCACCACGCCCGGCTTCGAAGAGGCATCTTTATAATGAGGGCTGTGATAGGGATTGTTGATTGCAGTAAAGCCTACCTTTGTAGCTACTGACAGTAGGCCAAGAGATGCTGTGTGTTAAACACTTCATGTGCATATTTTCATACCTTGATAAGGTAGGCTCTGCCGGTTTCCTCTCACTGTCAAATGGGAGAAACTATAGTTCAGAGAGGTCAGTTTCATAGCAAGTAGATTGCCATTTCTGATTCTCAGGCCTTTGTGAACTGATTTTTCTCCACCTTTGGAAGCTTTTAGAATCTTCTTTTCCCCTAATGTTCTGAAATTTCAGTGATGTGCCTTGGACTATCTTTTTTTAATTCTCCCTAGAGTCAGGCATGGTGGCGCACACCTGTAATCCCAGTACTTGGGAGACAGACAGGAGGATCTCAGGTTTGAAGCCAGCCTCAGCATTAGTAAGATTCTCAGCAACTTAGCAAGACCATGTTTCTGTGTTTTTTGTTTTGTTTTTGTTGTTTTGTCTTTATGTCTTTCAGATATCTAGTTTTTGGTTGGCCTCTCCTGTTTAAGCTGTTGTAAGTTCGTGTGTGTGAAGTTGTGTACCTTTGGATTCTTTCTGATATGTAGGTTGGTATCTTTAAAGAGGAATACTCTATAGTTGTTGTCAATGTGTGTAAGTTTGGCTCTAGTCCAACTGTGGTAACATGGATGGTAGGATCTCACATTTTGTTATGTAGACTTGAGTTCATTCTCCCGTTTCAGGGGGTATGTGACTTCACCCCTACTCATAGTTATACCATTTGTCCAGACTCTTAAAGCTAACCCTCTTCATGGGGTTAACTTTGTCTTTAGAGTGAGGGAAGATCTGGAGGTCTTAACTAGTCCTGCTGTAGGCAGTTAACCATTCTTCCTGGTTTTAGTCATACCCTTGCTCACACCTTCACAAGTACCAACTCCTGAGCCTTTCTGGAATTTTGTGGCTCAAAGTACCTTGTTTTTAACTTATAAATATGTTGACAGCTTTCTTTGTCCTGCCAAATCAATTATCCCTTGCCAATCTGCTATCATCTCCCTCAGTTTTTTTTTCTTGTGGTAGTGGAGATTGATAACCCGGGATTTCACACATGCTAGGTAAACTCTACCACTGAGCTATGTTCCCAGCTCTATATTTTATTTTATTTTTAATTCAATTTTATTTTATTTTAGACAGAGTTTTGTTAAGTTGCCTGGCTGGTTTTGAATCAGAGATCCTCTTGCTTCAGCCTCCCAAGTAGCTGAGATTCCAGGGCTATACCACCACACTGACTTCATTTCCCCAAATTTTATTGATATCTCTTTTTTAAATTTTTCAGTTCTTTTTGTTCTTGTGGCTTTTTGCATCTTAAACTTATTTGTTAGGATTTAGGAAGGGAACAGAGATTTTTTAAAAAGTAGGTGTGAAAAGAATTTAATAAGATAATCTTCATTTTTGTCTACCTTATTTTTTTATTATTTTTGTGTATGTAGTGCTAGGGATTGAACCCAGTGGCATTTTAGTTCCGAGGTACACTCTCAGACCTGTTCTTGTTGTTGTTTTTTAATATGGTCTACAGTCTCACTAAGTTGCTAAGGGCCTTGCTAAGCTGCTGTGACTGGCTTAGAACCTGCAATTCTCCTGTCTCAGCCTCCCAAGTACTGGAATTATAGGCATGGACCACCATGCCTGCCTTCTATTTCAAATTTACAAGGTTTTATTTTGTATATGAATTTATTTACTTGTTTGTTTGTTTTGGTAATGGGAGTTGAACCCCATGAGTATTCTGCCTCCAAGCTATACCCCAGCCCTTTTTATTTTTTATTTTGAAACAGGGTCTTGCTAGGTTGCTGTGAGGGTCTTACTAAGTTCCTGAGGCTGGCCTCAAACCTGCAATTTTCCTGTCTTAGCCTCCCAAGTACTGGGATTATAGGCATGTGCCACTATGCCCAGCCTGTTTATGAATTTAAAATGTAGAAAACTGTTGGATTGACATGGATGAGATTGAAAAAAATGTATATGGGTCGAAGTATTTTTAATTTTATTCAAGATAAACATAGTAAATATTAATTAAACCATTCACTAGTTTTTATAGGTATTTTTGCCCTCTTAGCTTGAAAAAAATATATCTACACTAAATATATTGTGTATGTGTGTGGGGGAGTACTGAGGATTGAACCCAGGGGCATTTTGCCTCTGAGCTATATCCCCAGCCCTATTTTATTTTTATTTTGAAATGGAGTCTCACTAGTTGATGAGAGTCTCACTACTTGCTGAGGCTGTGCTCAAACCTATGATCCTCCTTGTGTCAGCCTCCCAAGTACTGGGATTATAGGAATGCACCACCATGCCCAGATGGGTTTGTTTTGTTTTGTTTTAAACTGGGTCCTGCTGGGTTTCTGAGAGTCTTGATACACTGTTGAGGCTGTCCTCAAACCTGTGATCCTCTTGCCTCAGCATCTCAAGTACTTGGATTACAGGTGTGCATCACCACGCCTAGCCTAGATTGACTATATTTTAATCCAAATTTGAATTGCTCATTTTTTAATTTCATGTCTCACTTTATATAATGATTGCTGTTTTCTAATTATATCTGAAAGCCTTTGGAAAGTAAAAGTTCAAATATCGCTACTTTGAAAATTCCCTCACCAAGCCGGGTGTGGTGGCACACACTTGTAATCCCAGCATTCGGGAGGCTGAGACCGGAGGATCTGGGTTCGAGGCCAGCCTCAGCTACCTAGTGAGGCACTCCGCAACTTAGTGAGACCTGGTTTCAAAATAAAGAATAAAAAATAGGGCTGGGGGTGTAGCTCGGAGGTAGAATGCCCGAGTTCAATCCCCAATACTGCAAAAAAAAAAAAAAAAAAAAAAAAAATCAATTGCTGTGTTCATGTATGTCACTATCACTATTTACTACATTATGGTATGCGGCTGTAGGACTATAATGCACCAATAAAAGTATAAAAGAATTCATGTTCTACATGCATTGACTATTCCTTTAATTGAACTCAAGTTGAAAGTATCCTGTACTCCAAAGAGAGAAGATATCTTAACAGTAGGATACTTGATAAAGGTTTGACTAAGTGCTGCTGCTTAAGAGCTAAGTTTTCTCCCATCAAACTAGGTAAGAAGTATTTCATTTTCTTAGAAGATAATGGGAAAATGTAGGGAATATTGTATTATGTAATTCAAAGTTAATTCCTTCTCATTTGTCTTACTTTTAAGTAAATGGCATATTTGATTTTAACACTTTTGAGTTTTTTTCTTTGAAGCATTTTCTTTGGAGAAGTGTTTTAGAGATTTTGCTTAATTTGTTTTCTGTCTTGTTAAAATTAGGCTGCCATTTGTCGATGTAGTCAGCCACTGTCAGGATTCAGTGCCAGGTGCCTGGAGGATGAACATTTGCTTCAAGCCATTAGTAAAGCCAATCCAGTCAATCGCTACATGTATGTTGTGGACACCAGGCCCAAAGTATGTATCTTAAATACCATATAGTCTGTGCAGTTGAATTATCTTCATTACTTTAACTAATAGGGTTAATAAATTTGCCCATATTTAAAATATGTGAATCCTAGTTTTAAATCAATTAAGGCTAATGATTGAAGGAAATCAATTCTTGAAGGAATACTAATTTAGAAAATAATTCTTAGTAACTGGTTGGTAATATTTTATGTCTTCTGATAGATATAAATTTAGGAAAGCTAATTTTTATATTGGAAACTCTTGATTTTATTTGGAACTCAAATCTTATTGTTGTGAAGAAATACTAAATAGTATATAAGTGATCAAAAATTAGAAATTCTTTTTTAATAGAATTTTAATTAGCCAAACACTTTGTGTTCAAATAATGTACCTTAATCTGAAATACTCAAAAAATGGGGAAAACAATTAGTTAATTTATGAAACATTGACTAGAGAATTATGAATAGTGAACAGGATTGTTATTCTGTTAGGCATCTGTGGTATAAACCTAAATTTTTATCACTGGGATAGAATCCCATCCTTTTTTTAATGAATGAATACAGTTAAACAGCCCATTCATGTAGGATCCTGAAATTAAAGTAATTCAAATCGTCAATAGTAATAGCTAACTTTACTTTTAATTTTTATTATAGCATCGCATGCAGAGCTGGTGGGCTACACAAAAGGACATTGGCAGAATTATAGTGAGGATTTCTTCAAAAATCTGGAATGATGAGAAAATAAAAGAAAGCGATGAGAAAAAGCGAGTGAGCAACATAGAACACAAGTGATTTTAGGCAGCTTTGTGGGAGGAATGGCAGCTATTTTAGAGTAATTCTCATCATTTGTAAGCTCAGAAAAGGTCATGGAGAACACAGAGGAAGAGATTAATTTGAGTAAATTAGGAAGTAGTAAAAATGAGAAGCTGATCATTGGAGTCAAGAGTTGGTGATATCTTCTTTTTGTGTGTGTGTGTGGTACTGGGGATTGAACCCAGAGATATTCTACCTTCGAGCTACACCCCCAGCCCGATTTTATTTCTTATTTGGCTCATAAGAGTCTCACTACTTGCTGAGGCTGTCCTCAAACTTGTGACCCTCCTATCTCAATCTCCAAAGTACTAGGATTACAAACATGTGCCACCACGCCCGGCTGGTGATATCTTCTTTAAGGAAAATTTTGTTCCATTCCTTTATATGATCTGGGTTGATTAATTGGTTAGAACTCCTTTTAGGTAATATTAAATATAAGAGGGAGACTTTTTGAAGATAAGGTCTGACTGATTTTTATTTCAAGAGCTGATAGCTCTTATAATTTTATAATTGTTTTCTACACAGAAAATACAATTTTTTTTTTCAGTACTGGAGATTGAACCCTGGGGGCATTCTACCTCTGAGCTACATCTCCAGCCCTATTTTTTATTCTTTATTTTGAAATAGGATCTCACAAAGTTGCAGAGGACCTCACTAAGTAGCTGAAGTTAACTGCAAACCTGCAATCCTCCTGTCTCAGCCTCCAAGTACTGGGATTACAAGCGTGTGCCACCATGCCCGGCAAAAATATATCTTTCTTTGCTTTATTAGTAGTAATAATGTGGAAGCATTTTTAATATCTAATTCTTAATTTCACTTTAGACTTCTGATTTGTCAGTATCACCAACCTGGGACCCCAGTCCACCCAATGAAGAACTATTTTTTCTTCTAATTTAGATCCCCTTTCATCCAAGTTCATAAATAAAGAATAGTAACATACCATATGAAATCCTACTCTGAAAAAAGTATCATGCCAAATCCTGTGAATCTGTGAGACCATTTGATCTAACAACCAAAGACTATAGGTCTCTGTGCTTATCAGCAGGCTGTTTTTTCTCTAGAAGCCAGTTTACTCTTGGAGTTGTAGTAGGCTATCGGATTATGTGCTATACTATACAGTATTTGGGTCTATGGTTATCTCTTAACATGGAGGACTTTAAATAACCTGGAGGCAGCTGGTTGTGGTGCTGGCATACCTTTAATCCCAGTACTTGAGAGACTGAGACAGGAGAATCACAGGCTTGAGGCCAGCCTCAGCAACTTAGCATGACCCTGTTTCAAAATGAAAAGGGCTGGGGGTATAACTCAGAGGTAGAATACCCCATGGTTCAATTCCCAGCACACTACACACACACACACACACACACACACACACACACACACACACGGAGGCATGTTTCTGAGCTGATTTTCAGTGTTCTGTAGCTTTCAGAATGATCAAATACTCCAGACTTGTTCTGAAGTGAATCTCTTGAGTATCATTCTATAAAAGTTAGGAGACATTCCTTTTTTTATTGGAAATACTGCAGACGTATGAAAAACTGACTAAAAATGTAAATGAATTGGTTTCATGAACTCATGAACTTGTGGATACTTCCTGACTAGTTCTTTCCTTTATATAATAATTATATATTGTTACTTAAGAGGAGAAATTCTTTACTACTATGACATATGTGATCTTTTTCTGTACTGAAAAATGGTAGCTTATTCTGTGTCTGTGTTTATGTGTGTTGAACCCAGGGGCATTCTACCTCTGAGCTACACCCCCAGCCCTTGTTATTTTATCTTTTGAAACAGGGTCTCACTAGGTTGCTAAGAGTCTCAGTAAGTTGCAGAGGCTGGTCACAAGCCTGTGATCCTCCTGTATTAGCTTCCCAAATCCTGGAATTATAGGCCTGTGCCACCACTCGCAGCTAGTTCAGTTTTGATGGGTTCCTTTAAACGCTTTCCTAAATATGGCTTATTTAGTGTTTTTATGACAGGTAAATTAACATTATTGACATTTTTGCTTACTTAAAAGTGGGAGCTTATTCAGTTTTGTTTTGTTTTGTTTTGTTTTTGCGGTACTGGTGATGGAACTCAGGGGCATTCTACCTCTGAGCTACTACCCCAGCCCTATTTTTTTATTCTTTATTTTGAAACAGGGTCTCACTAAGTTGCAGAGTGCCTCATTAGGTAGCTGAGGCTGGCCGTGCACCCGGGTCCTCCGGTCTCAGCCTCCCAAATGCTGGGATTACAAGCGTGTGTCACCACGCCCAGCTCGTTTATTCAATTTTGATTGATTCCTTTAAACTCTTTTCTAGCTAAAATATGGCTTATTTACTGTTTTATGACATTTTGGTAAATTAAAAAATACAACTGATTTTATTGTAAGTTTCTAAAATTTTAAATTTTAGCTGAATGCAATGGCCAACAGAGCAGCTGGAAAAGGTTATGAAAATGAAGACAACTATTCTAATATTAGATTTCAGTTTGTTGGAATAGAAAATATTCATGTCATGAGGTCAAGCCTTCAGAAATTATTGGAAGGTAAGATTACTGTTTGCTAGACAACTTTGTCCTATAGAAATATAAGGCTAGACACATGTAATATAAAATTTTCTATTAGTCGCTTTGTGTGTGTGTGTGTGTGTGTGTGTGTGTGTGTGTGTGTGTGATACTGGGGATGGAACCCGAGGGACTTCTACCTCCTGGCTATACCCAAGACCTATTTTTTATTGTTTTATTTGGAAACAGAGTCTTGCTAAATTGCTGAGGCTGGCTTTGAACCTGTGATCCTCCTGCCTCAGCCTCCCATGTACTGGAATTACAAGCATGAACCACCATACCCAGCATTAGGCTGAGACAGGAGGGTTGCAGGATCGTGAGACCCTTAGTGAGACCCTGTTTATAAATAAAGAATAAAAAATTAGGCCGAGGGTGTAGCTTGAAGGTAGAATGCCCGAGTTCCATCCCCAGTATCACAAAAATAAATAATAAATAAATAAATACATACATACATACATACATATATGAATACATACAAAGTAAAAAGAAACAGAGTTAATTTTAATAATGTACATAATATATTAATATTATAATGTTTTCAATATAAAATGAAGAAGTTTCAGAAATCAAGTGTATGTTTTATACTTAAAACACCTCTCAATTTGGACTAGCCACATTTCAAGTCTTTAGTAGGCACCTCTGGATTGTAGCTAATGTGTTAGTACAATTCTAACCATTTTGTAAAAATTGCTTTTAGATAGATATTATTGAGTGATCAGTGTAGTAAAGATTAATTTATGACAATATTCCATTTAAATATTAAGATATTTCCAGCCACAATGTGGAATATAAAAAATTAAAATATGAGACTAGTTCTACTTAAACAGGTGTTTTAAAGGGATATTGGTGCACTTCTTAAGCACAAAGAGTAACAGAAGAATGTACCCCAAACCCACTGTTAAGCTTCTAAAGCATCTTTTCACTTTTTAAAGAGTTTTTTCTACTTATTTTATCTTTTTGTCTTCTCACTTCGAAAGATCTTGAAAAAGACTAGTGGAAACTCTAACCCCATTCTAACTGACAATTTTTTCCTCTTTTTTTAGTCAATGGTACCAAAGGGCTTTCTGTCAATGATTTCTACTCCGGTTTGGAGAGTTCAGGATGGCTTCGCCATATCAAAGCTGTTATGGATGCTGCAATCTTCTTAGCTAAAGTAATTATCTCTCATATTTGTTTTTAGGCTTGATAATGGTTGGACAGGAATGGGTTTCTCCTGTTGGGTACTAGTATGTACTCGGGTCAGATAACTTGTATTATTTACCTCTTGAATGATGTTCACTTTAATTTGAACTTTAAGAAATCATGTAACTCTTAATGCAGAGAAAGTCCTCAAATACTTTGAAGCAACATTTTTATCTTTATTTTTTATTTGTTTTGTTACTTTTAATTTTGCTGTGGCAACATTGTCATTATAGGTATAGCTCTTCTTCATAATACAGTGCCTGCTAGTATAGTTTTCAAAGAAATACTGATTTGTATAAAAGGTGTTCTACTAGAATCTTAGGTATGTGATCTTTCTTTTCAGGCAATAATGGTTGAAAACGCAAGTGTGTTGGTACATTGTTCTGATGGATGGGATAGAACTTCCCAGGTTTGTTCCCTTGGTTCACTTTTATTGGATTCCTACTACAGGACCATCAAAGGATTTATGGTAAGGATTCATTCAGTTAGTAGCTCTCAAATAGAGATTCTGACACCTGGGGAATATTGGGCAGTGTTAGAAGACAGTTTTGCACTAACGGCGGTAATGGGCTGTAACTGTGTGGATTTGTTTCTGTATCTTCTGTTCCATTGGTTTCTGTGTCTGTTTTTGTGCCAGTATCATGCTGTTTTTATTATTATAGCTCTGTAGTATAATTTGAAGTTGAGTATCATGATGCCTCCTACATGGTTCTTTTTTTTTTCTTGTGGTACTAGGGATTGAACCCGGAGGTGGTCTACCGCCAAGCTGTACCCCCAGCCCCATTTTTATTTTTTATTTTGAAATAGAGATTCACCAAATTGCAGAGTGCCTCGCTGAGTTGCTGAGGCTAGCTGTGAACCTGTCATCCTCCTGTCTCAGCCTCTCAAGTACTTGGATTATAAGTGTGTGCCACCATGCCTGGCTCTGCATGGTTTTTACTATTGAGAATTGTCTTGGCTATTCTTGGTCTTTTGTTTTTCCATATGAATTTAAGGACTGATTTTTCTAACCCTGTGAAGAATAACATTGTTATTTTAATAGAGATTATATTGAATTTGTAGATCACTTTTGGTAATATGGCCATTTTGATATTTATTCTGCCCATCCAAGAGCATGGGAGATTTTTCCATCTTTCAACATCTTCAATTTGTTTCTTTAGTGTTTTATAATTTTCACTGTAGAGGTCTTTTACCTCCTTGGTTAAATTCATTCGTGGTGTGTGTGTGTGTGTGTGTGTGTGTGTTTAGGTTATCATGATTGGTGTATAGGAAAGCTTACTGATTTTTGCACATTGATTTTGTTTCCCACTGCTTTGCTGAATTTTTGAATCAACTCTAGAACTCTTTTGACTGAATTTTTTGGGTCTTTTAGGTATAGCATCATGGCATCTGCAAATAGACATAATTTCAGTTCTTCTTTTCCTATTTATATTCCTTTGATTTCCTTCTCTTGCCTTATCACTGTGCCTAGAGTTTCGAGACTGTAGAAAAGGAGTGATGAGAGTGGGCATCCTTGTCTTGTTACTGATTTTAAGTGGATCTTTTCAGTTTTTCCCCAGTCAATATGAGGATAACTTTGGGTTTATTCTATATTGCTTTTATGATGTTGGGATAAGTTCCTTCGATTCCAGTATTATTCAGTGTTTTTAACATGAGTGGGGGTTGAATTTTGTCACATGCCTTTTCAGCATCTATTGAGATTATGATGTGAATTTTTTCTTTAGTTCTATTTATATGGTGAATTACATGTATCGATTTGCGTATGTTGAACCAGCCCTACATCCCTGGAATAAAACCAACTTGGTCCTGGTGTACAATTTTCTTGATATGGTTTTGAATGTATATCACTAGTATTTTTGTTCAGAATTTTTGCATCTATGTTCATCAAGGATATTGGTCTGTAATTTTCTTTTCTTGAGGTATCTTTATCCGGTTTTGGTATGAAGATGATACTGGCTTCATAGAAAGAGTTGGAAGAATTTCATCTCTTTCTGGTTCATGGAATAATTTGCAAAGGTTTGGGTTTAGTTCTTCTGTGAAGGTATTTTTTAGAATTCAGCTGGAAATCCATCTGGATCTGTCCTTTTCTTTTATGGAAGGCTTTTTAATGCTGTTTCTATCTCTCTGAATGCTATTGGTTTAGGTTTTCTATATCCTCTTGGTTCATGTTAGGTAGGTTGTATGTGTCTAGAAATTTGTTTCATCTATGTTTTCCAGTTTAGTAGTACAAATTTTCAAAATAGGTTCTGATGATCCTCTGGATTTCTCTGCTGTCTGTGGTGATACCTCCTTTTTCATTTCTTATTTTAGCAATTTAAGTCAATTCTCTCTTTTGGTTAGGTTGGCTAAAGGTTTATCAGTCTTATTTATCTCTAAAAAAACAGCTTTTTGTTTTGTTGATCTTTTAAATTGTTTTTGTTCTCTATTTCATTGATTTCTGCCCTGATTTTCTACTGGCTTTAGGATTAGTCTATTCCTGGTTTTTGAGAGCGTTGAGGTGTAACATTAGATTGTTTATTTGGTGACTTTCTGTGTTTTATATGGGCACTCAGTGCTATAAATTTTCCTCTTAAACCACCTTCAAAGAGTCCCATACATTTTGATATATTGTGTTTCTGTTTCATTTAGTTCCAAGAATTTCTGAATTTCTCCCCTTATTTCTTCTGTGAACCAGTCCCCTCATTCAAAAGTGTATCATTCAATCTCTTATATATTTGTGTAATTCTTTTGGTTCTTCTTGCTGTTGATTTCTACTCTGATTCTATTATGATCTGAAAAGATGTAAGGAATTATATGACATTTTTTAAATTTGCTGATACTTGCTTTGTGGCCAAGAATATGGTCTATTTTGGAAAAGCTTCCATGAACTGCTGTGAAGAATGTGTATTCAGCTATTGTTGGGTGGAATATTCTGTATGTCTATTAGATCCATTTGGTTTATGGTGTTGTTTAGGTCTGAACAGTGTTTACTGATCTTTCGCCTGGAAGATTGATCTAGTGGTGTGAGAGGTGTGTTGAAGTCTCCTAGAACTGTGTTGGGATCTGAGTCTAATGTCACAAAGAGTTTGTTTTATAAAATGTACCTACAGTTGGGGCATAAATGTTTGCTATCATTATATCTTCATGTTAAATTGTTCCTGTTTATCAGTAAGAAGTGATCACTTTGTCTCTTCTGATAAGTTTTGGCTTAAGTCTCCTTTGTTGGATATGAGAGTTGCTACCCCTGATGGTTTTAGTCTCCATTTGCATGGAGGTTTTTTTTTTTTTTTTTTTTTATCTGTTTACTTTAACCTATGAATATGTATGCTTGTAAGGTGAGTTTCTTGTAAGCAGCATTTAGTTGGATTTTATTCTTTAATCCACATTGCCAGTCTATGCCTTTTAATCAGGGAGTTTAGACTATTGACATTCAGTGTTACTGAGATGATTTTTATTTCCTGTCATTTTGAGTTATATTTTCTGTTTAATTCATCCCTTTTCTGGTTCTGGTGTTTTTTTCTTGTTTCTTTTTTGTGTTTTATTTCTTTAAGCATTTTCTCTAGTGTCGGGTTGGTAGTTATAAATTCTTTCAATTTCTGCTTGTCTTGAAAGGTTTTTATTTCTTTGTCAGTTTTGAAAGATATCTCTCCTGGATATATCAATCTTGGTTAGAAGTTGTTTTCTTTTAGAGTTTGGAGTGCATCATACCAGGCCATTTTGGCTGTTATGATTGAGGTTGAGAAGTCTATGGCGATTCTTACTGTTTCTGTTTTGCCCTGGATTGTCACCCATCCTTTTTTTTCTTTTTTTTTTGCGGTACTGGGGATTGAACTCAGGGGCGTTCTACCTCCGAGCTATACCCCCAGCCCTATTTTTTATTCTTTATTTGAAACCGAGTCTCACTAAGTTGCGGAGTGCCTCACTAGGTAGCTGAGGCTGGCTGCGAACCCGGATCCTCCGGTCTCAGCCTCCCGAATGCTGGGATTACAAGCGTGCGCCACCACGCCCAGCTCACCCATCCTTTTGTTCTCAGTGCATTTAAGGTCTCATTGACCTCTGTTATAGTCATTTTGGTTATTATGTAGTGTGAAGTTTTTCTTTGATCTTGTCTTATTGGGATTCTTAATGTCCATCTCAGTTTCCATATTTGGGGTAATTTTCTGATACTGTTTCTTTGAAGAGGTTTCTAATTCCCTTGGTTTGTGCTTCTAGAACTTTTTCAATACTTGTTACCTGTAAGTTTGATCATTTCATATTATCCTAGATTTCTTGAAGATTCTGCTCATGTGTTTTCTTTTCTATTTTGTTGACTGTGTGGTCAGTTTTGAATGAGCCACTTTTTTTTTTTTTTTTGCAGTACTGGGGATTGAACTCAGGGGCATTCTACCTCCGAGCTATACCCCCAGCCCTATTTTTTATTCTTTATTTTGAAACCGAGTCTCACTAAGTTGTAGAGTGCCTCACTAGGTAGTTGAGGCTGGCCGCGAACCTGGATCCTCCGGTCTCAGCCTCCTGAATGCCGGGATTACAAGCGTGCGCCACCATGCCCAGCTTTGAATGAGCCATCTTTTAAGAGTGAAACTTGTTCCATGTGATCTAGTCTGCTGGTGATGGTTTCTATTGAGGACTTTATTTCATTTATTGTCTCTTCATTTTGTTCAGGGCTACTTTTGATTCTTATTTAAAGTCTCAACTAATTGATATTTCAATTGATTATACTTTTCTCTGTATTTCTCAGGTCTTTGATAATATCTATAATCAAAATTCTGAATTGTCCTTCTGGCCTTTTTTGCAGCTCTGTATTGGTGATCTCTATTGTGGAGTTTATTGTTTGTCTTCATTCTCCTGTGTATCTCTTTGTGTTGGCATCTTCTGACTGTGCGTGGGAGTCCTATGTCTATTTGTTGTCCCTTGAACCTGTAATTCTCCTGTCTCAAATATTGGGATTTCAGACATGTGCCACCACACCTAGTTCCTTTTTATTTTTTATTTTGAGACAGGTTGCCTGGGCTAGCCTCAAACTTTCAAACCTTTTGCCTCAGTCTCCCAAGTAGCTGGTATTATACCACCATGCCCACCTAGAAATAAGAAAATAATGTCCTCCTTACATTGAGAGATGCATAAGATAAGGAGTGTGTGTGTGTGTGTGTGTGTGTGTGTGTGTGTGTGCGCGCATGGTTTGCTTTTATTGTTTGCCAGTCATCCAAATGAAATCATGTAATTAATGGTCAGAGACAATGAAAACTTCCCTGGCCACAGCAACAATGTGAATTACAGTGTTACCGCTTTAGGTGACTGCAGGGGATTCATTAGGAATGAAAGTCAGGGTGAGTGTCAGAGTGGGGTCCTGGGTGCAGAGGAATGTGTAAGTTGAGGGCTTAAGGAAGAGAAGCTAGAATTGGACCTACCTCTTTGGGAATCAAGAGCAGTTAAGGAGTTTTAATAAAAGGAAACTTACAGCACTTGATTAGATCTACTTTTATTTTATTTATTTTTAAAGAAGTGCAAAGATTTATTTTTAAGTCAAGGAAAGATAGAAGACAAAATCAGCTCTCCCGACACAAGGGAGTGGGATCCCCAAAAGAGAGTAACCCTAGATGGCATTCTACCTCTGAGCTACACCCCTAGCCCTTTTTATTTATTTTGAAACAGGGTCTCATTAAGTTGCTGAGGCTGTCTTCGAACCTGCAATCATCCTGTCTCAGCCTCTCAAGAACTGGGATTACCTTAGGTCTGCTTTTTAAAAAGTACTGGGATTACTTGGCCTAGATCTGCTTCTTAAAATGATAGTTTGATATCTTTTTTTAAAAGATGGTTTGGCAGAGGGGATAGAGGCTGGGAGGCCAGTATAGACAATGTCATGACAACTGATGAAAGAGCACCAGAACTAAGGTAGCAACACAAGTAGATAGGGAGGTGTTGGGTCCAGGGGTATTAATTTGGGGGTGAAATACTGGGGATTGAACCCAGGAGCATTCTACTCCTGAGCTACACTCCTCCATACCTTTTTATTTTTTGTTTTTGGACAGGGTCTTGCTAGGTTGCGAGGATCTCACTCTGTTGCTGAGGCTGACCTCAAACCTGCAATCCTCCTGTCTCAGCCTCCCCAGTACTGGGATTATAGGCATGTGCCACCACACCCAGGTGTTGTTAAGAATTAGAATCAGAATCATTCATGAATTGAATGTAGGGTATAGGAGAAGTCCTCCCCTCTTTAGGAGAATTTCCAGGTGTCTGAGTTGGTTTCCAGTAGGGCTAGTATTCCTGTCTTACTCTTCACTGAGAAAAACAGAGGAACAGGTTTCGTGAGAATGATACTGAATTAAGATTTAGACCTTAATGTGTAGAAGCATGGCAGACATCCCAGAATAATATTCGTGGCTCCAGCCCAGAGATCATGTGCTCAGGGTCACATAGGTGTAGAAGTACCAAAGATTGAGCCCAACATACTCCAAAAACAGATTCCTTACCCATTATGAAATATATGGCCTCTTGCCCCAGTAAGATAGATTTGAGACAAAATTGGAGAAGTTGAAAGCAGTTTTGACACTGAAAATAATTTGCTTGGTATTTATATAATTTTCAGGTATATGATAACTAAGAAGTTATGTGTGGAATAGAATTTGAAAACATTAGGTATTTGTTACTTTAGTGGAGTTGATAAGTAGAAAACCCGTGACAGAGAAGACTGATAAAGATAGTTCTTTCGAAAGGATAGATATCAGCATTTGGATTTTAATAGAAACTACCATTTTCATTGGTCTTTTTATCATCTATTTTTTCTCTAAAAAAGTTTCATGCAGCCAGGTGTGGTGGTGCACACTTGTAATCCCATTACTTGGGAGGCTGAGACTAGAGGATCTGGGTTCGCCGCCAGCCTCAGCTACTTAGTGAGGTTATCTGCAACTTAGTGAGACCATGTTTCAAAATAAAGAATAAAAAGTAGGACTGGAGGTGTAGCTCGGAGGTAGAATGCTTCTGGGTTTAATCCCTAGTATTGCAAAAAAAGAAAGAAAAAATTCATGTAAGTAACATACTAGTAAGCCAAAAAAGGTTTAAAATGTCTACCCCATCTATTACTTATAGTTCACCATTTTTAGCATTTTAGTTTATTGTTTTGTAGCCTTTTTTATATCATCTTCATATTTATAGAAATTTAAGTGTAATATTGCTTTATAACATGCACTTTTTACTTAAAATATAATAAATAAAACTTAAAATGTATTTGTCACAAGACCACTATTTTCCTTTTAATGTATTTTCACTTTTTTTGTGTGGTACTGGGGATTATACCCAGAGGCATTCTACCTTCGAGCTACACCTCCAGTTCCGATTTTATTTCTTATCTTGGAAACAGGTCTCACTAGGTTGATGAGAGTCTCACTAGCTGAGACTGTCCTCGAACCTGCAGTCCTCCTTACAGGCCTGTACCACCATGCCTGGCTGTATTTTCACTCTTTAACACCGTCTTTTATCCAGGTTCTGGCTATATTTTGCCTTTTTTGGGGTTTTTTGTAGTTCTGTTTACAACCATAAATCAAAAGTATAAATGCTGTTTTTAAACAAATAGAATTTAACCCATTCTAAAAAAAAATGTTGAAAATGGTTATAAAGTGGATTTTACTTTTTCTCATTCAGGTTTTAATAGAAAAAGATTGGATCTCATTTGGACATAAGTTTTCAGAGAGGTAAGTGGCAGTTATATCTTTAGAGCTTTTGCAAATTTTGCAGAAGCTGTGCTATTGCTGTTCTCATGACCTCATGTGTCTGGCAAGAGGTGAGCATGGTCTGGTTTTATATTGTGTTGTATATGAAAGTCAGTTTAATTTTTCTCTATTCTCTATCAATTTTTTAATTCTCTATTAATTTTTCTCTATTCCTTTGTTAATTCTCATGGCTCCTTATCATTTTCCTTTTTGGCTGGATTTAGTATTTGCAAGATAACAGATCCTTTAAAAATATGGTTACAAACCTCATAGATATACATGACTTCAATAAAAATATGATAGTTTCTGTGCTAAGGTTTCAGTGCTTTAGGATTTTTTGTATGTGTGTATAACAACACCTGAACAATGTACTTTCTTCAGAGGCATTTTTAAAAGCTTGTGCTTTCTGCGGGCGGGGTAGGTGCGGCCATTTGGATGGTGATCCAAAGGAAGTCTCCCCCGTGTTTACTCAGTTCCTGGAATGTGTTTGGCATTTGACTGAGCAGTTCCCGCAAGCCTTTGAATTCAATGAAGCATTTCTTCTTCAGATCCATGAACACATTCATTCATGCCAATTTGGAAACTTCCTTGGAAATTGTCAGAAGGAAAGAGAAGAACTCAAGTAAGATGATTTGATGAAAAAGGGATCTTTTTTTCCTACATACACAAAATCATGCAACTGTGTCATGATTAACTTAATGTCTTAACAATATGAAATAGAACTGAATTTCATTTTAAAGACTTTATTGTCTGCATTTCTGAAGTTACATACCCTCCCAGTATCCACCACCCATCAGGATAATTATATAAATACATTTTGAAGTGTAATATACGTACAGAAAAGTACATACTGTATAAAGTGTGCAGCTCAGTGAATCTTGCCAGACTCACACAGCTATATAAGCAGCACCCCGCCTGCTCCTTTTCCATTTGAATGTGCATTTTAGAACAGAGAAATTTTATATTATTTTATTTCCCAGAAAGCATTGGTCACTAGTTTTAATGTGTGGTAGAAGATTTAGAACTGTTGGTTTTTGTTTAGGTAAATTGGAGCTTGATAGCTCTCCTTATATTTCTAAACAGATAGCTCTCCAGGGAAAAATAAGTCTACCTGTTTTAGCTGCATTGTGTCTATCCCTGAGTGGGCCTCACATAAGCTCCAGGACACTGGACTTGACCGTAGCTCAGCTGCTCTTTCCTCCCAGTCTCTGAGGGTGGGCAGTTTGGGATAAGTTTTGATGCAGGGGAGATCTGGCATGAGACTGAATGATCTGTGTACATTTCTAGATTTGGCTTCTCAAGTTTAGGTTTCTTATAGTAGCAGTGAAAAGCAGTTCTAGACTCTTGAATATCCAGATGACATATTATAGAAGCTAAACCTGATAGTAGTTTGAAGACAGCCACATACTTACACTCCCAGTAGAGTTGACGGCAGAGCTGAGAGCGTGTGATATTTCTGAGCATGTCTAAAGGCATTAATAAATGAGGGCAGGGATGAACAAATCAAAGAACATTAGGACTCTAACTCTGTACTACCCTCATTCACAATAATTAATCATAATTTGAAGGAAGTGACTTCTTGAAAATCAAAGTTATTTTAGGAAAAACTACTCTTCTCAATTAGTGCTAAACAAAATGGGAATATGAAAATAAAAGCAGATATTTCCACTAGTAGTCTTTCTCTAAGAACATGCTGATTGGTCATCTTAGGAGTCTTGGAAAAATAGAAGACTGTCTACTTTTTCCCCTGGATCCCAGTGTATACCAGTGTTTACTTAGTCTGTACCCCATAATCATTCCGTCTTTTACCCACCTACTTTTAGATTTGTTGTATAACCAGCTTTCAAAACTCTTGCATAAAGTCCTAATTTACCTAATTCCCTTTTTTGGACCAACTTGTACTTAACTGTGCCCCTGCCCTGTGATACTAGCCACTTATGCCCAGATATAGGGTTAAGAGAATAAGACCAAGCAGAGTGTTATGCTGGTGCCTTCATTTGCGTATATGTGTGTAGGGATGTGAAATAGGTTTGTGTGAGTTGAGAGGAAGTTCTTAAAGTATATGGTTTTAAGAGACAGTGGTATTCTTCTGTTGTGTTCAAGAGACATGGTCTTATTAATGACATGATTATGAATGAAAAAGGAAAAAAGAAAGTAGTTCAGAGAAAAGAGGTTAGACTGAATAGGAGAAAAAAAAAACTTAAATGTACTTTGAAAGCAATTGCTTGATTTATAAAAATGAGTATTAGAAGTAATACTTTGTAAGAAAGATTGTTATGTTTTTCTTATTACATTAAGGTTGAAGGAGAAAACTTATTCCCTGTGGCCATTTCTTTTGGATGACCAAAAGAAGTACTTCAATCCTCTCTACAGTTCCCAATCTCAGAGGTTTACAGTTTTGGAGCCAAATACAGTATCTTTCAACTTTAAGTAAGTTGAAATCATTGGAGATAAATTATTTATATTTGTTTTTTCTCTAAAATGGTTTTTTGAAATTCTTAACTATTATTTTAAGTGTACTTACTTACGGAGTACAGCATGATCATTTGCTGCATGTGTAAGAATAAGATCAAGGTAGTTAGCACTTTCATGTCTTTAAACAATGTCTTTAACTTTTTGATTAATATGTAATAACTGTATACTTATGAGGTACAGTGTGATATTTCAGAACCTATTAACCACTGTGTACTGATTAAACACAGTATTCAGCATTTCTATCTCTTCATCATGACTTTATGTTTGGAGCCATCGAGCCCCTCTCTTCTAGTTACTCATAAAATACATAATAAGTTACTGTAAATGGTTATCATCCCACTTTGCTATAGAATGCTAGAGCTTATTCTTTCTAACTCTGTTTTGGTGAAAATGTTCTTATTTTGTCATAAAGGCTTTGGAGAAACATGTACCATCAGTTTGATCGGACACTGCATCCTAGGCAGTCTGTATTCAATATAATTATGAACATGAATGACCAAAACACACAGTTAGAGAAAGACATTCAAGACCTAGAATCTGTAAGTATTCTGAAATATCTAATGTAACATTGATTGTATTGGAACATTAAATTAGTTCAATACTATATTTAAATTTTTTTTACTTTAAATTTAATTGATTTCCATTGTGACAAATGAAGCTGGAAACTTTTCATGTTTATCACCCATCTGGTCTTCCAGTTTGTGAATGGGCTATTCATACTTTTGCTCTTTTGCCTGTTTCTTATTGCTCTGTAAGAGTTCTTTATATACAAGACACCAATTCTCTGTTAAATGTGTTCATTACAAATAGCTGTATCTGGGAAACAAGAGAGAACCTAGCCAAGTGTGGTGGCACATGCCTGTGATCCTTGTACTTGGGAGGCTGAGACAGGATTGCAGGTTGGACCAGCCTTAGCAACTTAGGGAGGCTCTTAGAAACCTTACAAGATCCTGTTTCCAAATAAAAAGTATAACCAGAGCCGGAGGTACAGCTTGGAGGTAGAATGTCCCTGGGTCCAATCCCTAGCACAGATATATAGATAGACAGATAGACAGATAGATCACCAGTCTACAGAATAGGAGAAAATCTTTGCCAGCTATTCTTCTGACAGAGGATTAATATCCATAAAATATAAAGAACTTAAAAGACTCATCATCCAAAAAAAAGTAACCCAATGAATAAATGGGTAAATGAACTAAAAATAGACGTTTCTCAAAAAAAAAAAAAAAAAAAAAAAAAAAAGTGACCAACAAATACATGAAAAAATGTTCAGTGTCTTTAACAAGGAAATGGAAATCTAAACCATACTGAATGCTGGGTATGGTGTTGTACGCTTGTAATCCTAGTACTTGGGAGGCTGAGACACAAGGATTGCAGGTTTGTGGCTAGCCTCAGCTATTTAGAGAGGCCCTCCACAACTTAGTGAGACCCTGTTTCAAAATAAAAAATTAAAAAATAGGGCCAAGGGTGTAGCTTGGAGGTAGAAAGCCCCTGGGTTCAATCTCCAGCACCAAAAACAAAAAATACTTTGAAAACCATATTGAGATTTTGTCTCACTCCAGTTAGAATGACAGTTACCAAGAATACAAGAATGCAAATAATAAATTCTGGTGAGGATGTGAGGGATACATTATACTTACATACACTGTTAGGATTGTAAATTAGTACAGCAGCTATGGAAATGAATATGAAGCATCTTCAAAAGACTAGGAATAAGAGCAACCATATCACTGCAGTTGCCACTGCTTCATAGTTATCCAAAAGATTTAAAGTCAGCATGCTTAGCGACACATGCATATCCATGTTTATAACAGCATAACTTACGGTAGCTTAGATGTCCACATCAGTAGATGAATGGACAAAGAAAACATGATTTTCTACACACACACAAAATGGAGTTTTATTCAGTCATAAAGAATGAAATTATGTCATTTGTAGGAAAATGGATGAACTGGAGAACATTATCATGTTAAGCAAAATAAGCCAGACTCAGAAGGTCAAGGGCCATATGTGTTTCTCTCATATGTGGAAGCTAAAGAGAAAAAAGGATGAAAAAGTAAGAAAGGATCTCATGAAAATAGAAGGGAGAGCAGTAGAGTCGAGGAAGGATGGGGGAGAGAAAGGGAAAGAGAAGATACTATTGAATGAGCTTGTGCAAATATGCCACAGTGTACCCCACTATCATGTGTAATTGTAATACACCAGTTAGACAAATTGCTTTGTTCAAATTACTCATGTTTTCCACTTTATTTATGGTATGTTTTATATAGAGAGATGTTTTGAATTTGAATTTTCTTATCAGTCAAATTGATCAGTCTTCTATGTTTTGTTTTCTGTGTGTGTCTTAAATAATCCCTCTCCACCCTAAGACTTTCCTATAATCTTTTCTTGCCATCATGTATAACCAAAAGGATCAGTAAGTATCTATTTTTTAAGAGTCCTAGACAGTTGCTCAGCAAGACTGTCTTGTCTGGCTCTCAGGCAGACATCCATGACTATCCCTCAGATAAGGCAGTAGAGACTGCTGAAGTACATTGTGGGGCAGACGGCAAACCCAAGATGTGGGAGTACAAGATTATCTGGAGATTAGTCCAAGGGTTTAAAAAGCATAATACTTGGCCAACGGATACTTTTGTGTTAAAAAAAAAAAAAGTTATATTGTGTTCTAAAGCCTAGAAAAAACAGTGTAGGAAGACCCTGTTAGAAAACTCTTCAGAGTTTGTATGACTTTTAACTAAACAAGTTTGTGATTATTATATAGGTACAATTTCAAGGTGAGTGTCTCATACACAATTTTTTTTCTTAAAAAATACTTTTTCTGGGTAACATATGTCCTTCTCAAATGTGGAAGCCTAGTGATCTGTGGTCAAGTCTGGCTGGATTGTTTATTTAATACATATAAAATAAAAATTAAACCAGGTATGGTGGCACACACCTCTAATCCTAGTACTTGGGAGGCAGAGCCAGGAAGATTACAGGTTCAAAACCAGTTTCAGCAGTTTAGTGAGACCTCAGTAACTTGGTGAGACCCTGTTTCAAAATAAAACATAAAAAGGGCTGGTGGTATAGCTCAGGAGTAGATTGGTACTCGTTTTAATCCCTAGTACAAAAAACAAAAAAAACCCAAGAAACAAACCCTAAGCATTTTTCTCTACAAAAGTTGTAAATAGAATTTTTAATCATGTAGTGAACTAGATTTTTTGAGATTTAATTTTACATCAGATATAAGGAGATCTCTTTCATCTAATATATATTGCCCTTGTGGTGTGCAGTTAGTAATTTTTTTCCCAAATTTTTATTTGTTCTAGAAAATTAAGCAACACAAGAGCAAGCAAACAGATGGTGTCCTCACCAAGGAATTGTTACATTCAGTTCATCCTGAATCACCTACCCTGAAAACCTCCCTGTGTCTTAAGGAACAGACTCTGCTGCCTGTGAGTGATACGCTTCGAACTATAGAGGGCAGCAGCCCGGCAGATAACCGGTACAGTGACTATGCAGAAGAGTTCTCCAAGTCGGAACCTGGTGTGGTCAGCTTGGAGTACGGCGTGGCAAGAATGACTTGTTAGGCTCTTTGATTGTTTTCTGGACTGACCATAGTACAAGTGGATTATGGTGAGGATGGTCTGTGCACTTGACCAGAAGGGATTTGTTTAATAATGGTCTTGGGTTTAACGGTAGACAAATAGTTGAAGAAAGGATGTAACTACTCTTGTGAGGGAAACTAGTCAGTTTAACTGCATTTCTGGCAAGGAATGATATTCAGTTCTGTAAGGGAAGAGTGGTATTTGGTAGATTTACTCAGAACACAATTTATGCTGTACACTTACTGGGTTGACATTTCTGTATGATTTAGATGTTACAGCCAAACATGAATAGCTTTCCTTAAGTATAATTTAACTTTGAGAAAACAAACCTTAACAAAGTGATCCCTTAATAATTGACATGGCATGTTCTTTCAATTATGTAACTCTGTAACTATGAATATTTACATATTCTGCCTTTTAGTTTAATATTGAAATGCCATGAAAAATATTTCTAAAAGAGCCTTAAAATAAATTCTCAGTTTATTCTTTACCCTCAGGTTGGGTAGCCTAGAACAGGACGTTTTGTTTTTCTTTTGGCCAGCCTTGTTTTGTTAGTAAAAGATTGCACTCATCCCTGCAGGAGTTGCATGCTACAATACTCTTGGTAAACAGTTAAGAGGTACCCTGTTTAGTTCATGTTTAGCTGACCCCACTTTCATATTCAACATTAATGAAACAGTTTTATGTGGATTGTAGTTTGTTTAGTGCTACATTTGATGATTATTTATAGCTTACATTATTGATTTCTTGAGTATGTACAAACATTTGATTGTCTTTTGTACATGGATTATTGCATTCTGTTGATTCTTACTTTGTGGTTGACTTTAATCTTTTGATAACTATGGAAGTTTAAAGAGCTAAAGCTCTAAAACTGTTCTTATAAGCAACAAATAGTACATACATATATATTTTTTCAGACTGCCTTATCTCCCAATGAGTTACTATTTCTGGAATATTTCACTTTCAATGTACCCAAAAACTTCAGGGTAAAGTAAAAAGGGAAATACAGATAGTTTAGATTTTGCTTGGTTGCATGAATTTTAAAGCAATCGTTTCTATGCGAAACATTTTATTTTCCTGTCTGTTAAATACAGAAGAGACAAAGGGAAACTGAGAAGACTTTAATTAATGTTTAACAAAAGCTAAGAACTTAAACTCTGGGAAGTATTTCATTTTGCCTTGTTATGTTGACTATTCCATATACTAGTGCATATCTTGGAATTAACAGGCAAGCAAAACAAAAAAAAATCACTTGCAATTAGAAGTACCAACCAGCTGTCTTTATGGCTTTAAAATTGAAAATTTCAGCAACTTGGGCAGCATGCAGACAGTTCAGAGGTACCAGGAAACCTGCATAGGGTCTTCATGCAGCTCTTGATGTTACGTGAGCTTTGGACATAGCTTTTTCAAATGAAAGAAGGCTATGTTATATATGAGCTGGTCTAATCCTTTTTATTTTTTCAATGCATTTCTGTAATACCTTATATAATAAGAAAAATACCACTTTTTAAACATAAATGGATTATAAAATGCAGCATTTGATTAACCAGTCCTCTTTCCATATTTAAGCACCAGGAAAGGAAACTTAATTTCTATGACTGCAAAGGGAAGCTTTTGTGCCTTGGTTCCAGTCAGATTGTAGTTTTAGAATCTTCCATGGCAAACTTCTTATATTCCACTCTTTGGTGTATTATCTTAATCTTCAATTTAGATATGTATGTGTGCTTGTGTGTGTGTGTGTGTGTGTGTGTGTGTGTACTCACATGTGGACTGAGAAATCAGATAACATCCTGAGTAACCTGTGAGGGTATATGTTGGCAAAAAGCAGATTGTGTATATGTCTTATAAAATTGGATTTATGTTCATTGTGTTTGGGAATATATAGCATGTAAATTATTCCATGTGTTATTTAAAAGTAATTAAATATCCATGTTTTACTTTGAATGTTTTTCTTTTGGAAAAAACAAATGAGATAAAGTTGTGGTTATTTTCTTCTTCTCCTCTAGGCAAATGGTCCTGTACAGTACATTAATAAGTTTTTAGCAGCCAGACATGGTGGCACTCACCTGTAATCCCAGTACTTGGGAGACTGAGACAGAATTGCAGGTTCAAGGCCAGCCTCATCAACTTAACAATAAAACAAAACAGGCATGGGGGTGTAGCCTGGAGGTAGAAGGTCCCTGGGTTCTATCCCCAGTACCACAAAACAAAATAAGTTTTTAGCAATGCATTTTCCAAAAGATTGTTGGTAATTAGTTCCTGTTATATATAAAAATAATTTCCAAAGTATGTAAAATATTGTGTAATGGGCTAAAAGACTCAGCAGATAAGAGTTAATAATGGCGATGAAAGAAAGGAAGGAGGGAGGAAGGGAGGGAGGGAGAGAAACAGAGAAGGAGGGTGGGTGACTACAACCCTTAAGACTCAATTTTATCAACTCCAAACACCAATTTATGAGCTTTTTCAAGGGGCCATTCTATATTTAACGATAACGGAAAGAAAGAGGAGAAAGAAAAAGAGGATAGAAAGAAAGAAGCTTGACCATCTCTTAGGACCTGTGTAACCTAGCACTTTGCAAATGTGATAGCAATCCCAGCTTGCATTTTTCAGTGCTTATGTGAGCCAACACAAAGCAGTGATCAGGCACACAGACACCAGCTCTTCCTTGAGGCACCTGTGGACTTTGGGAAATCAGCTAACCCCTCCCTGGAGAAAGGAGGCCGACTGGACATGGTAGAGAGAGAGAATAGGAAGAAAATAGAGGTTTGTATGGTCTTTGTTTTTGAATTTTTTGGTACTAGATTTTGACCTCAGGGCATCTACCTCTAAGCTATACCCCCAGCTCTTATTTTTTATATTGAAACAGTGTCTCCCTAAGTTGCTGAGGTTCTAAGTTGCTGAGGCTGGCCTAGAACCTGCAATCCTCTTTTCTCAGCCTCCCAAGTACTGGGATTACAGGTGTGTGCCACCATGCCCATCAAGGTTTGCATGTTTTTAAATTAATTTGACAAACATTTGATATGCCTACTATGTACCAGATACTATTCTAGGAACAGGAAATAAAATAGAACAAAATATAAAACACTCTTGTCCTCAGGAAGCAAGTAAGTAGCAGCAAGTAAGAAGGCTGATTTGGAAGGAAGGATAGGAACGTTGGCTTAAGGAAAGAGTAGTAAACTAATCACTACAATGCCCTGATGCCTATCTGTTTATCCTGTGCTGGAGTCTATTTCTGGCTAACTTTATGGTTCATTTTCTAAGACTAAGATTTTATTTTATTTTATTTTTTTACGGCACAGGGGATTGAACCCAGGGGCATTCTAACTCTGAGCTACACCCCCAGACCTATTTTTTTATTCTTGCATTGTAGTCATACATCTTAATGAGGTACAAGCTGGTAGAGGCATACATGCACACAGCACTCATTTAACTCTTCCCCAATTCCCACCCTATTTTCTCCCTCTCCTTCTCATGTTCAGCTTGACTTAGTGATTGACTTTGATATGTTTGTGAATATACATCATGTGCATTAGGGTGCCACCCCATCACCTTTAGTTAAATCACCTTCTTTGCTCATCTAAGGTTTCTCCTTTGTCTAGAGCCCCTCTTATGTCTCACTTTTTCCCTAGCTTCTGGATATTAGGGAGAGCATACGATTTTTTACTTTTTGTGACTCACTAATCTCACTTAACATAATGTTTTCCAGTTCCTTCCATTTCCCTGCAAATAACATGATTTTGTTCTTCATTATGGTTGAGTAAAATTCCATTGTGTACATATCCCATAATTTTGTAATCCATTCATCTGTAGATGGACATCTTGGCTGGTTCCATAGTTTGGCAATTGTGAATTGTGCAGCTATAAACATAGATACACATGCGTCAGTCTGATAGTTTGGTTTCCATTCTTTTGTGTAGATACCCAGAAGTGGTATTGCTGGATCATAGGGTAGGTTCATTCCCATTTGTCTGAGGATCCTCTATACTGTTTTCCAAAGTGGTTGCACTAATCTGCAATCCAACCAACAACGTATTAGGGTTCCCACTTCTCCACACCCTCACCAGCATTTATTGTTGTTTGTCTTTTTAATGATTGTCATTCAAATTGGGGTTGGATAAAATCTCAGGGTAGTTTTGATTTTTATCTCTCTGATTGCTAATGATGCTGAACATTTCCTCATACATTTATTGGCCATTTGTTTTTGTTTTTTGCGGTACTGGGGATTGAGCCCAGGGGCATTCTACCTCCGAGCTACACCCCCAGCCCTATTTTTTTTATTCTTTATTTTGAAACAGGGTCTCACTAAGTTGCGGAGTGCCTCACTAGGTAGCTGAGGCTGGCCTCGAACCCAGATCCTCCGGTCTCAGCCTCACAAATGCTGGGATTACAAGTGTGCGCCACCACGCCCGGCTGGCCATTTGTATTTCTTCTTTTGTAAAGTGTCTATTTAGTTCACTTGCCCATTTTTTGATTGGGTTGTTTGTTTTCTTAGCAGTGTGTTTCTTGAGTTCTGTGTATATTCTAGATATTTGTCCTCTATCAGAAGAATAGTTGGCAAAAATTTTTCTCCCATTATGTGGGCTCTCTGTTGAGATTCTTGATAGTTTCCTTTGCTACACAGAAGCTTTTCAGTTTAATGCAATCCCATGTATTGGTCTTCCTTTGAATTTCTTGTGCTTTGCAGTCTTGCTGAGAAAGTTTTTGCCTGTGCCTATGTGTTGAATTGTTGGACCTATGTTGTCTTCAAGTAGCTGCAAGGTTTCTGGTCTGACTTCCAGATCTTTGATCTATCTTTTTTTTTTTTTTTTTTGCAGTACAGGGGGTGGAACCTGGGGACATTCTACCTCCAAGCTATAGCCCCATCCCTAATTTTTTTATTCTTTATTTGGAAACAGGGTCTCACTACGTTGCGGAGGGCCTCACTAAGCAGCTGAGGCTGGCCTTGAACCCGATTCCTCCCGTGTCAGCCTCCCAAATGCTGGGATTACAAGCATGCGCCACCATGCCCAGCTTCTTTAATCCATCTTGAATTGACTCTTGTGCAGGGTGAGAAAGTGGGGTTTATTTCCATATTTCTGCATATGGTTAACCAGTTTTGCCAACACCATTTGTTAAAGAGGCTGTTTTTTTTCCAGTATACATTTTGGGTTCCTTTGGCTGTAAGTGTGTGGATTTGTTTCTGCATCTTCTATTCTGCTGCATTGGTCTATGTGTCTGTTTTTGTGCCAATACCATGCTGTTTTTATTACTATGGCCTTGTAGTATAGTTTGAAGTGTCAGGTATTGTAATACCTCCTGCATGGTTCTTGATGCTAAAAATTACTTTGGCTATTCTGGGGTTTTGTTGTTCCAAATAAGTTTAAGGACTGATTTTTCTATGTGTGTGAGGAATGACCTTGGTAATTCAATGGGTATCACATTGAATCTGTAGATCACTTTTGGGAGTATGGCCATTTTGTTATTTATTCTGCCTATCCAAGAGCATAGAAGATCTTTTTATCTTCTAAGGTCTTCAATTTCTTTTTTCAATGTTTTATAGTTTTCTTTGTAGAAGTCTTTTATCTCTTTGGTTAGCTGAGGCTGGCCATGAGCCTGCAATCCTCCTGTCTCAGCCTCCCAAGTACTAGGATTACAAGCCTGTGCCATCACACCTGGCTAGGATTTGATTTCTTAAAAATAGTTTTATTGATCGAGCCGGGCGTGGTGGCGCACGCTTGTAATCCCAGCATTCGGGAGGCTGAGACCGGAGGATCCGGGTTCGCGGCCAGCCTCAGCTGCCTAGTGAGGCACTCTGCAACTTAGCAAGACCCGGTTTCAAAATAAAGTATAAAAAAAATAGGGCTAGGGGTGTAGCTCGAAGGTAGAATGCCCCTGAGTTCAATCCCCAGTACCGCAAAAAAAAAAAAAAAATAGTTTTATCGAGGTATAACTGGTATACTCTAACCCATTTTAAGTGTACAGCTCAATGATGTTCAATCGTTATAGAGTTGTGCAGCTGTTATAAGCAAGAGATTGCTGCCAGCCTGCATAGAAGCCAACTCCGGCACCAGGTTTTTGTAAAAAGATCAAATTTGATTGCACAGCTAATGGGCAGGGAGGCCAAGAGGTAACTAAGATTTCAGACCTGGGTCCCCATTCCTGGGTAGCTGGGAGTCATAGGGAAGGGGGAGTTGCTTGTTGATTGTGTGGCATGCTTCTTCACAGACCACATGTGTCTTTGGGGAGTGTTTTGTTGGAGGGGGTTTTAATCTGTCACATTCACCAGATGAGCCGGCTTCTGCTCATGTCCAGTTGTTATGGTTAGATATAGAATGTCCCTTTAAGATTGCATGTCCCCTCATGCATTAATGTTCAGAATTGATGTAATTAAGTCAAGAGAGTTGTCATCTCATCTGTGGATAAATCCAGGCAGATGGAGTGTGGCTGGAGATGCAAGTTCCTGGGGGTGTGCTCTTAGGGACTGTGCCTACGTCTTTGAATCCCCTTGTCTTTTTGCTCTTGTGCTTCCGGCCTCCATTACTCCCTCTTTCTGCTTTCCGCTGCCATGCCCTGAGTTCTGCAGACCTGGCCCGACATGGACTGAACTTTGAATCTTCAAAACCTGTGTGCAAACACATCATCTTCCTCTAGGTTGTGAGGTGGGTTGTGGACTCCAGCAGTGAGATGTGGCCTGAGACACCATCCTAAAAGGCTGAGTGGACTCCAGAGACTTCTCTTGAAGGAACTTGAGAGGTGTGTCATTTAAGGAGATTATGTTCACATGTGGCTAGGACTGGGCTGGTCTCACAGCCATCTTCTCGGGCCAATTGCAGAACATTCCCATTGTGCTGTCAGCTCCTGTGTGCTAAGAACAAGGTACTGTTTTTGTTTGTTTGTTTGTTTTTTTTTTTTTTTTTTTTTTTTTTTTTTTTTGCGGTACTGAGGATTGAACTCAGAGGCATTCTACCTCCGAGCTATATCCCCAGCCCTATTTTTTATTCTTTATTTTGAAACCGCGTCTCACTAAGTTGCGGAGTGCCTCACTAGGTAGCTGAGGCTGGCCGCGAACCCGGATCCTCCGGTCTCAGCCTCCCGAATGCTGGGATTACAAGCGTGCGCCACCACGCCCGGCTTGTTTGTTTGTTTTTTACTGGGTTTTTTTTGTTTGTTTGTTTGTTTTGCAGTACTGGGAATGGAACCTAGGGGCATTCTACCTCAGCCCTATTTTTTATTCTTTATTTTGAAATAGGGTCTCACTAAGTTGCAGAGGGCCTTACTAAGCAGCTGAGGCTGGCTGCGAACCCAGATTCTCCAGTCGCAGCCTCCCAAATGCTGGGATTACAAGCGTGCACCACCACGCCCGGCTTTTTTCTATGAAGGAAGGGAGACACTCTTGTATGAAGTAAATAAGGGCTAGAGAACAGGCTCTTCTGGTCCTGGCCACACTGCGGGGCAGTCTCCTGAACTGTAAAGTCAAGGCAGAGCTTGCTAAGTTCTCCTACAGTTCTAAGAGTGTATAATAATCTTATTGAGGGCAGATCTGAGTATCTGTGGAAGTCGGAGGGGAAACAGAGAAAAGATCATAGCAAGATCCTGTTTCAAAACAAAAAATAAAAAGCATTGGGGTTGTAGCCAGAGCATCCCTGGCTTCAATCCCCAGCTCCAAAAATAAAACTACCCCCGCCCCGGTCCCGACCAAAAAAAAAAAAAAAGGTAGTATTGATGAGAGAATTATCCGATCCTGTGGGACATGCTGGGAATCAGACAAGTGGGGACAAATGCTGAGGCCTTTCCAAGCAACACCAAGGATTGAGCCAGATGACCATCATGAAGAAACCAGCAAAACTTTTGATTCTTGCTTGTTTTAGGGCAGAAAATGACTTAAGGCATGATTTCCTGGAAACAGGTTTAAGTTCAAGTGCCATCATTAGGAATTTGGTGGAAGTAACTCTTATCACCTTTTATTTCTTTATCTGTACATAATTTCAACCTCATGGGACTGAAGTTAGCTGTTAGGTATGTGTGATGCACATATTATATTTGACGCCAAGTACTTGATGTTTAAGAATAATAAAAGCTGCATATGGATGTTAATTTGGTGGCAATCTATTGAGTGGCTTAGAGCAGAACCTGTAGTTCAGCCAGAAGATGCTTCCCTGATCACCTATGTCTGCATCATGTAGAGCACATTGCTCTTGAGTCCAGGTGCAGAATGCATGAGTCTGAATGTGGAAGCAGGTTCTGCAGAGATTTCAACAGGTTCCCAGGTGATTCTTAGGCACATTTAAGTTTGAAAATCACTGTGACCAGTCAGCTCTGATCCCTCCACAGATGAATAGGGTCTGTCAACATTTGAATGGTATATACACACAGTGGAATTTTACTCAGCCATAAAGAAGAACAAAATTATGGCATTTGCATGAAAATGGATGGAACTAGAGAATATTATGCTAGGTGAGATCAGCCAGTCTCAGAAAGTCACAGGTGGTATATTTTCTCTCATACATGGAAGCTAGAGAGAAAACTGGAAACAAGGGACTTTAGATAAATGAGAGGGACCAGTAGAATAGTGGAAGGAGATTTGGGGAGGGAGATGGAGAGGGGAAAAGGGAGACTTGATTTTAACAAAAACAGTTAAAACCTCTGTCCATCTGTGAAGTTATCAGTACTAATTTCAGTATTATGAATAGGGAGGAGGAGGGAGCAGTGCGGGGTGCTATGTGCATCTGTCTGTCACACTGAACCTCAGTATGATACATAATTACAATGTACCAATAGAGTATATTTTTAAAAAAGCAAAACAACAACCAAAAAAAAAAAAAAAAAAAAAAACCCAAAAGATGACATCCTTGAGTCCAGTAACAAACCACATGAGTCTAGATGTTGGATGGAGCAGGTCCTGCAGATCCACATTTCAGCAGGTTCCAGGATGATTCTTAGGCACATTTAAGTTTAAAAACCACTGTAACCAGTTAGCCCACGGGAAAAGCTGTTGTTATTTTATTTTGTTTTTTGTTGGTGTTGTTGTTTTGGTAGTATTTACTGCTTTGAGGGCTATAAATTGTTGCTACTCTGTTACACAGAAGGCCCAACCTAGCCAGAGAAGGATCATCAAACACTTCCTCTTGACCTATTTGCCTGCGTAAGCTTTGGATGAGTGTAGGCTTTCACCAAGTAAAGAAAAGGTTAAGGTCATCCAGTTAGGATACATAGAGGCACATAAGTATAGGAGAACATGGATTTTGGGGACAACTAACAAATAGTTCAAAATGTGCTTTAAACCAGGTTTGTAATCCAAGTTCTTGGGAGGCCAAGACAGGAGGATCACAGGTTTGAGGCCAGCCTTAACAATTTAGTGAGATCCTGTTTCAAAATAAAAAACAAAATAGGTCTGTGAGTTTAGCTGAGAAAAAAAAAAAAAATTAGAGCCAGGTGTAGCAGCGCACACCTATATTCCCTCAACAACTTAACAAGACTCTCAGCAATCTAATAAAACCCTATTTCAAAACAAAAAAATAGAAAGAGGACTGGGGGTATAGTTTGGAGGTAGTAGAATGCCCCTAGATTCAATCTCCTTCCACTATTCTACTGGTCCCTCTCATTTATCTAAAGTCCCTTGTTTCCAGTTTTCTCTCTAGCTTCCATGTATGAGAGAAAATATACCACCTGTGACTTTCTGAGACACACACAGAATTTTAGTATACTTAAGATCATTAAATTTTAAATGTTGAATGGGTATATCCTCTAGACTGGACATGGAAAAAGAAAAAAAAATTGTCACGGGAGATTGTTTTTGTACTGCCACTTTCAGTGGCAGGAAACATTCATTCATATTCATATTCTCTCTATCTCTCTCTCTATCTCTCTCCCCTTTGGGTACTAAAGATTGAAACCAGAGGTATTCTTCCTTCAAGTCAGACCCCCAGACCTTTTTTATTTTTTATTTTGAGCAGGGTCTCCTTAAGTTGCTGAGGCTGACCTCGAACATGCGAGCCTTATGTCTCAGCCTCCCAAGTACTAGGATTACAGATGTGCACCCCCACCACCGCGCCCAGCAGCATCTACCTTATATGCTTATCATGTAAGCACAGGGCCTACTGTTCTGCAGCAACACTTGTCTCCATAGATTGGGTGGATGGACGGATATACAGGTCCAGACTTAAGGGTTATTTTTCCTGATTTCATATGAAGTTAAAGGAAATGAAAAAGAACCATATTAAATATTGAAACACACCAAGAATCATACTTTTAAATTTTCTAATAGCCTGTAATTTTTCAATTTGCTAGAACTCCACTCTTTTAAATTAAAAAAAAAAAATTCCCTAGTATGGGAATTGAGCCTAGGGCACTCTACACTGAGCTACACCTTAGCCCTTTGTAAATTTTGTTTTGAGACAGGGTCTCGCTATGTTGCCTATGCTGGCCTGGAACTTGAGACTCTCCTGCCTGATGCAGCCTTCTGAGTAGCTGGCCTTGTAGGTGTGTGCCACCACACCTGGCTTTCTATCTTTTAACATGCCTTCTCTTTCCTTTCTCAATTCAAAGCAAGTATTTATTTTTTAATTTTATTTATTTATTTGCTTGTTTGTTTGCTTATTTATTTTTGCAGTACTGGGGATTGAACTAGGGGCATTCTACCTCTCAGCTACACCCCCGCCTTATTTTATTTTTTATTTTGAAACAGGACCTCACTAAGTAGCTGAGGCTGGCCACAAACTTGTGATCCTCCTGTCTCAGCCTCCAAGTACTGGGATTACAAGCATGCACCACCACACCTGGCTAAAGAAGTATTTAAATAGTTCATTGCCTCTAGAATCAGAAGTGAGTTAGGATTTTAACATGTGAGTGTTGATTCTAGGTAAGAGCACATGGTCTTGATGGAGATGTACCTAACATTGCTACAGGTCTTGTGTCCTTTAACGAAGGAGATGCCACTCTAGCAAACCTTTTGTTCTCTGAAGCATCCTCCTATCCTCCAGGAGTCAGGCCAGGTGGCACTTTGCCAAATGGCTTCTGAAAATGCACCACATCAATAAATGTTTGATGCCTCCCTCCCCTGCAGCTGCTAAAGCAGTGCTTGTCTCTGCGAAGATCCTGTGATCCAGTCCGTTTTCCTTGATTACTCGTCCCGAACCTTGTGACCTAATTTCCTACTCCGTATCCTCATCCTCTTTACCTTTCCCCAGTGCCTCTCCCTGCAGGTGCTCAGACTTAGTGCTTGTTTTCGAGTTCTGGGGATTTGAATTTGAACTAATAAAATTTATAGCACTTGCTATGCCAGGACTATATTTTAATGGACAAACCATGAAAAGAGAAAACTGCTCTCTGGTAGGGAAGGGTAAGTGGCAAAAGAATGGAACCTTGGGGCTGAAGCTCAGTGGTAGACTCCTGCCAGCACATACACATGCACGGGACTCTGAGTCCCATCCCCAGCACCCCTAAAATTAAATGTATGTATCTATGTCTGATTCTTATTCTCCCCTTTGCCTGTTCACATGTTGATTTCATGTGTATTTTATTTGGACAAGTTTTTGGTTCCTCTGCAACTAAGTGACATATGCATGAAATACTTAGCAGAGTGGCTGACTCACGAACCAAGTGACCAATCTTCAGGAAACATTTAGTGAATGACTTATGTAGGTCAAACATCGTTTAAACCACAAAAGATAAAAATACATATAGTATTGTGATACTAGGGATTGAACCCAGGGACATTCCACCTCTGAGCTACACCCCTACCCCTTTTTTTATTTTTAAGTAGATTTTCGCTAAGTTGCTGAGTACTGGGATTACAGATGTGTGCCACCATGCCGGGCTGGCACAAAAAGATATAAAATAAATCAGATATAATTCCTGAGGGTCTCAGAAGATAGTGGGGAAACAGAGAAGCATATAATACAAGAAAACTGATAAGCTGTGTACATAATTCTACCTGTAATATTTCTCTGTAATGGTCCAGGAACACAGGAGGGGACCTAGCTAGCTTTCTCTGTGGAGCAAGCGAGGACCTGTGAGAAGAGTTGGGAAGGTCATACTGAAGAAGTGATTGTTGGATTGAGTTTTAGATGAGGAGTAGGATCAGGAGGGGGTGGTTATCGTCCCCTGAGCCGCCCCCAGCCGCGAGGACCAGAGGAGATGACAAAAAATGTGTAGATGGTGCAAGCTTCTTTATTGCGCGCTTTCTCCATTTTTCACACTCCCCCCCCCCCCCCCCACCGAGGACACTACTATCAACCCAAGTAGTAAGGGGCGGGGCAAGAGGGGGAACAACTTGGGGCCAATCAGGGCTTAGGTCATGAGGTGCCCACATGCAGCTCTACAGCTCTTCTATGTGAGCACTCTCCGGTCACGGACTCTGACGTGCTGGTGCATGCACTCTGAGGTGGCACAGCCCACCCTCAGGGAATGTTACTGTCTGATAGATATTCGGCACTCTGCCAGGTGCCATCTTGGGACAAGGTTCTCTCCGGGCCCGCCGGGCTAAGACCCCAACAGTGGTGAAGAGAAGGAGGAGGAACATTGAATGAGAAGAGATGAATAAGCAGAGAGAGCAATCATGACTAGTACTGGAACCGCAAGTGGAGCCTGGGCATTGGTTGGTGGGAGGTGGGAGACAGACCCCGAAGAGCTGGTGGACTGATCCTACAGACCTTATTCTACTGGATGTAGGTGGTGGCTTGTAATCCTCAGGGAGATGGAGGGTTTTAAGTGGTGTGTGTGTGTGTGTGTGTGTGTGTGTGTGTGTGTGTGTGTGTGATTTGTTTTCTTATAATAGTAGGTAGGGATTGAACTCAGGGGCATCCTACCTCTGAGCTTCACCCTCAGCCCTATTTTATTTTGAAACAAGGTCTTGCTAAGTTGCTGAGAGCCTCACTAAGTTGCCAAAGCTGACCTCAAACCTGCAATCCTTTTGTTTCAGCCTCCCAAGTACTAGGATTCCAGGCATGAGTCACCTAGCCTGTCTTCATCTTTTATTTCTTTATTATCTCAAAGGCTGGACTGTAAAGCATTCAGTTGTTCTCTACAGTGGTTTTACTAGTGTGTTTGGAAAATAGACTGGAACAAGCGATTTAGAGGATTGTCTTAGCCTTCTATTCCAGGGCTCAAATGCAGCCAGTGATGAAGACATCCTCACTCAGTGGTGCAGTGTCACATCCCAAAGCAAAAGATTTCCCTCTTGGAATATAGAGTGGGCATGCCTGTTTCTTCATAGAATAAATCCTGAACACTGACATGGAAATGAATGAGAATTGGATAGCCAAATATCCTTTTGTAAACACTAATAGGGTAAACACTTTTTAGTTTTGGATTATAGTAGTTAGCATTCAGTTTGTAACTTTCGTAGATTTCAATTCATCGATTCAATATATAGTTTGTTTATTTATTTATTTATTTATTTATTTATTTATTTATTGTGGTACTGGGGATGGAACCCAGGTCTTTTCTACCTCTGAGCTACCCCCCAGCCCTATCTTATTCTTTTATTTTGAAACAAGATCTCAGTAAGTTGCTGAGGATGGTCTCAAACATGTGTTCCTTCTGTCTCAGCCTCCCAAGGGCTGGGATTACAAGTATGTGCCACCATTCATGGCTGTATAACATTTTTGTAATTGTATGCTTTATAATTATAATTTAGTTCATAATTATAGTTTAATTGGATCTTGGTACACTCAATTTATGATTGTTTACCATGGAGACTTAACACTGTAGGGAACATGTATGGAGAATCTCTTTTTATTTTTAAGTTTTTCATTTTTGAGGGGTTATTGGGGGTTGAACCTCAGGGGCATTCTACCTCCAAGCTACACCCCTAGCCCTTTTTATCTCTTATTTTGAAACAGAGTCTAAGTTGCTAAGGCTGGCTTCATACCTGCGATCAGCTCCTATCTCACCCTCTGAAGTACTAGGATTGCAGATGTGTGTCATCACACAATTTTAAAAATGAAATCCAGTAATCAGAAAGCCCAACATAAAGTTGGAAGTATTGTCAGGGGCAGCAGGCTAAAAGGGTCTAAGACCCACTTTGGGCAGTATAGTGCAATTGTTTAGACAGGGAAAGCCTGCTTTTAGCCATGTCAGATATTTATGTACTTCTCCAATTCACCCCTAGACTGGGAGTGCATTCAAAGATAAGCATTTAGACAACAGAGGAAAGTGGAAGTCCCTGATGGAGAACACTAACAAGGTATATTCACCAGGTGGAAGGAGACATGTTTTATTCAGTGAAAGCAAAAGTGAGAATGTGAAGGAGTCTTCGCTAGTCTTTTTCAATTATAGGGATATAGTGGAGAATATCTACATATATATGGGCCATATGCATATAGTAGATGTATAGGTCATATGTATTCCCGTGCATGTGTGTAGTATATGTGTGTCTTATGGTTTACATTAGTGAAATTCAAGCAATTTCTAAGTGTATTAAGTCCAGGGTTCTCCCTGGAAGATAAAGCCACACACTGGAGGGCGTAGGGATGGAAGATGTATGTGGTCTCTGCTGGGCCACAGCGCTGAGGAGTGGGTTGTGCCACTCCTTGTGTGAAATCCTCTGGTACCTCCATTTTGCCTCTAGAATATACCAGCCTCATCACCATGGCCTGCAGGCCTCTGTGGCTTCACCTGTGCCTCTCTCCTTGGCCTCCTTCATGACTGTCCTTCCTTTTCTTCTTGCCTTTTTGTTCTGTAACCTACCATGCTTGCACTGGCTTTGGAGCCATGGCACCGACTCTTCTTCCAATCCTGGCAAGCCTGCTCCCCTTCAGATCTCAGCTTCTGGTCTCCAGCTGCCCCATCCCAGCTAGCCACACTCACTGCCAGTGCACTGCTTGCTTCTCCTATACTCCACCCACACTGGGATATAAACTATGTCAGATTTGGTCTTTTCCAGCCACATCCGTGATTCTGCTGCCAGCAGCTAAATCAGCTGCAGGCACAGTAATTAAATCCCTTAAATGTGAAGTCTCCCAGCAGACACCTGATGATGAATGGAAACCAAAAAGTCAAACACAATATTTGTTGAGTGAAAGGATGGATAAATACAGTCTCAAATGATTATAAAAAGCAATAAATGCTAGTAAACAGAAAAGTCTTTATTAACTAAATGAAACGAAGAACTTGAATAGACCAATAATAAATAATCTAAACTTTTGACATTTACTCCCATAAAATTCTAGGACAGAACACTGTAGACCAGCCACACCTTTTAAGAGAGGTGAAGTATTAAATAAATTACTAACAATTGAAATTTAATTATGCATTTAAAGAATAGTTGACTATGATCATGTAAGACTTATTACAGGAATGCAAGAATAGACATTTTAAAATATATTAATAGGTGAAATCAATAACTCAAGAAGTATAAAATTCATCTCAGTAGATATTGAAGAAATATTTATGAAACTTGGGACTTTTGCCCTATTGAGATCAGAAAAATACTTAAAACACTAGAGATATGAAGGTGCACATTTAGAATAGAATATATAATTCTATTAAACAATAGTTTGCATGTGATTGTTTCTATTAAAATCAAAAGTAGTCGGGCCTGGTGGTGCATGCTTGTAATCCCAGTACTTGGGAGGCTGAAATGGGAGGATCGCAGATTCGTGGCTAGCCTCAGCTACTTACTGAGGCCCTCTGCAACTTAGTGAGATCCTGTTTCAAAATAAAGAGTAAAAAATAGGGCTAGAGGTATAGCTCGGAGGTAGAATGTCCCTGGGTTCAATCCCCAGTACTAAAAGAAAATCAAAAGGAAAACTCAAAGATACCTACAATCACTATTGCTATTTACTATTGCCTGAAAGTTTTGGGCAATAGAATTAGATATCAATAGAAATAAAAGACATAATTATTTTAAAAAAGAAAATTTGTATGCAGTCAATATTGTCTAACAAAGAAAAGGAAAAAAAGCCATAAATTACTTGAAAAAAAAAACACTTGTTTGCTAAAGAGTCAGTAAAGTGAATACAAGACAAATATATAAAAATTGTTAGCTTATTTCTATATTAGCAAACCACTGCATTTTTACTTGGCCTGAAACAATTAGTTTGTCATAATTCAGAAGCAGAACGAGAGCCTTTTTCTTCAGAAAACATCATTGTCTCCCATCAGTACCCTCTTCCCTGCTCTGGAAAGTCCAGCACACAACACCAACCCATACTTGGAGGGTGTAGGACACAGCTCTGCCTATGTTTCAGCTTAAAGATGAGAGTCGCTTAGAGAAAGCAGGTGTGGGGAAGTGTATGTGGGTAACTAACACATAACCCAGAGTCTTCCTGCTGTGTATAGGGTCATTTGAAAGAAGGATTACCTAAGGATTTGATATCAATTGTTGCAAGTTGAATAATTTAAGAGCTTTCAGTGTTTCTTTTTGGAAAAAGAAATCTGAAGTGATTGATCCCTGGAAGGAGATGCATCTCATGGAGGAGTAGAATTAAGTGGAAAAGAGTGGAGGGAGGGGGTACCCTCTTTCTGAGAAGGAACTGAGAAGTTAGGAGTATAATGGTCCTTTTCTTTATAGTAGCAGGCACTGTAGATCAGAGAAGGAAAAAGCCACATAGAGAAGAGGCAAGGTTCTGTAGCTTCCACATCTCACTTTATCTCTCCAGTTAAAGAGGGAGGGTTCCTGTCCCTAGGGTCATCTTCCAGCCCAGTGGCTGCATATTCCAGGGAGCTTGGGGGCAGCTGCTGGCCTCAGGCCCTGATAAAGCTTTTACAGTCTTCGCAAAATGAGTGAACGAAGAACAGTGTGGTGAGTTCCTATGTGCAGGTATGTGTACCATGACCTCTCGAGATGGATGATCCTTGTTCCAGAGAGCACAACACAACATGTCTACGTTTGTGTGTGTGTATATATGTGGTACTGAGGATTGAACCCAGGAGTATTCTACCTCTGAGCTACACATCCAGCCCTATTTTAGTTTTATTTTGAAACAGGGTCTCACTAAGTAGCTGAGGACCTTGCTTAGTTGCCAGGGCTGTCCCCGAAATCTTCAATCCTACTGTGTTAGTTTCCCAAGTACTGGGATTACAGGCATGCACCACTATGCCCAGCTTATAATATTCTTTTTTTGATTTGGTTTGTTGATTGCTCAGTCTGCTCTGGCTAGTCTTATTTTTATTTTTATTTATTTATTTTGCTTAATTGTATTCATGTAATCTTTTATTCAACATACATTAACTCTCTGCAGCGGGATTTAGTGATATCGACTCCTTAGGTAATCCTTCTTTCAAATGACCCTATAAACAGCAGGAAGACTCTGGGTTATGTGTTAGTTACCCACATACACTTCCCCACTTTGCTCCATTAAAACACCCTTTGACATTCATCAGTGCCTTAAATCTCAGGGCAGGTGAGTTAGACTCTTTCCTGAGAGGACAGGGTGTAAGAGAGAAAGAGAGATTTTTAAATTCTCAAGAGAGAGAAGAAATGTTATAGAAAGATGAATGGTGTGGGGGGCACTGAATTCAGCTTGGTCAGTGCCCAGCTTTCCCAGCATCTGAGTGGACAGCAGTTGACCTTGGTGAGTTCATTCATGGCAACAGATAAAATGGTTCTTAAATCACACACATTTTACAGATGATAGAGGCATCCAGAATTTGGCATCCAGTTCTTTGATGTTTAGGCTCCGGGTGAGTTTATAAAACTTATCAATAGCCTGATGTGATCGAACTGGTTTTCTTGCCTGTGTCTCTTATTTCCTGCCCTTCTGCATCACTGGGCTACACACATCTGGAGAGCAGGAGCTGAGTGTCCTCCTCGTGCTTCCTGGTGCCCTGCACAGTGCCTTCCTAACACATTGCTAGGACAGAATGATTTTTAATTAATTAAATGCTTCTGCACCAGGCACGGTGGTGCATGCTAATAATTCCAGTACTTAGGAGGATCGAAGATTTGAAGCCAGCCTTAGCAATTTAGCAAGACCATGATTCAAAATTTTTAAAAAGGGCTAGGGGTGTAGCTCAGGAGTAGGAAGCCCCTGGGTTCAATCCCCAGTACCAAAATAAAAAATAAAATGCTTCTTGAAGCCGGGCGTGGTGGCTCACGCTTGTAATCCCAGCATTTGGGAGGCTGAGACCGGAGGATCCGGGTTCGCAGCCAGCCTCAGCTACCTAATGAGGCACTCCGCAACTTAGTGAGACTCGGTTTCAAAATAAAGAATGAAAAATAGGGCTGGGGGTATAGCTCGGAGGTAGAATGCCTCTGAGTTCCATCCCCAGTACCGCAAAAAAAAAAAAAAAAAAATGCTTCTTGATATCCCAGAGGTCCAAGATTTCCTGCCTCAAACCCAGTTCCATCATAAAGTGGGATCCCAGAAAGTAGCTGCCCATAACCTTCTCAGGAGACTAAGACTTTTGGAAATTGGTTCTTTTCATCCCAATTTTCAACCATGTCATTACAGTGTATGAGAGCAAGCTGGGCACGGTGGTGCACACCTGCAATCCTAGTACTTGGGAGGCTGAGACAGGAGGATAGCAGGTTCAAGGCCAGCCTCAGCAACTTAGACCCTCAGCAACTTAGTGAGACCTCTTTTCAAAATAAAAAGGGCTGGGGATGTAGCTCAGAAGCAGAATACCCTTAGGGTCAATCCCCAGTACCATCCCCCCAACACACACACATACACACACACACACACACACACACACACACACACACACACAATCTTCTGAGGGCAATGCCAGCCACTGAACTTACCCCGGCTCCGGGCAGGTCTCTTGAATCCCCAGCACACTCCATCTTTGCATGGCTGCACCTCTCAAAGACTTTCTAGAGCCTTGGAAATAAAACCTAAACCCCTTCCGGCATATGTGCCCCTTCCCCTTGCTTCCCTCTTGTGCCCAGCGCTAGGACCTGATGACAGGGACCTTTGTCCTCCGTAGGAAGACAAAATCAAACAGGCCATCAAGACCCTGCTATTACCATTTTGTATGCATGAATGCTGGCTTATTGAAAGAGACAGCGATGGGAAATGAAACAGCGGGATGCAGGAAATGAGAGCTGTTTTGCAGCACCCTGGCCTGGGAAAAGAGTGAAGATTATTACTGAGTGCATCCTGAAGAGCTGCCGCATTGTCCTCAGCTGGTTTCCCGCTGAGCTGCCACTCAAATAGCACATGACTGGAATCCCTGTTGCCCGGACAATTGAGCCTCCAAGGGTCCTCTCTTTTTTTTTTTTTTTTCCTTGTAATGGGGGATAAAACCCAGGGGCATTCTACTTCCAAGCTACACTTCTAGCCCTATTTTATTCTTTTATTTTGAAACAGTCTCACTAAGTTGCTGAGGCTGGTCACGAACCTGTAGTCCTCGTGTCTCAACCTCCCAAGTACTGGGATTATGAGTGTGCACCACCACACCCAGCTCTCCAAGGACCCTCTCCACTGAGGAACAGCTTTTCAAAAATGGGGTCACTCTCCCCATTCCACCAGCACCCGGAGAGTTAGCTCTAGAACTCAAAATCCCCTGCAGGCAGGGTCCCAGCATTCAAGGTGATTTGTTGCTGGTGGTGGGCTGAGTTGCATCAGGCAGCTGGGATGCAGAAAGAGAGGACTCTGCATTGGCTTAGCATCCTTGCTCACACAGTCCTGGTATTGGAGGAGAACATTCTGGCTCAAATTCCTCTGCTGCTACTGCAAATGCAATGTACAGTCCACAGGGGACAAGGGAGCAGAGTTTGAAACTCCAAATTGACAGCAAATCACTGTCTGCTTAATCTTGTATAATTAATTACTCCAGTACACCCACCGATCATTCCAAAACCCCGAATGCCAGGTCAGAGGTTATTACAATTTGGCAAAGTTATTACCTGCTTTTGGTTCTGTTCCTGCCATCTTTACTGGCAGTTGAAGCCACAGGATCCAGGCGTCATTAGGCTTGGACATTTTTTTTTCTTTTTTCCATTTTCTATTCCTTAATCTCCTATAAATGATTTGATATAGCCAGGCGTGGTGGTGTACACTTGTAATCCCAGTACTTAGGAGGTTGAGACAAGAGAATAGCAGGTTCAAGGCCAGCCTCAACAACTTAGTGAGACCCTGTATCAAAATAAAAAATAAAATAGGGCTAGAGGTGTAGCTCAGAGGTAGACTACCCTTGGTTTGGGTCTAATCTGCAGTATTACACACACACACACACACACACACACAAAGATGTAATATTGTTTTAGGTTAGACTTGTCTAACTTTTTAGATAAACTGTGTGTGTGTGTGTGAGTCTAGGGATTGAACCCAAGGCCTCCCACATGCTAGGTAAGTGCTGTACCACTGAGCTACATTCCCAGCCTTTCTTTTTTTTTTTTTCTTTTTTTAGTACTGGGGGTTGAACCCATGGGTCATCTACTTCTAAGATATATCCCCAGCCCTCTTTTATTTTGAAACAAGGTTTCACTAAATTGCTGAGAGTCTTGCTAAATTGTTTAGCCTAGCCTAAACCTGCGATACTCTTGTCTCAGCCTCCCAAGTACTGGGATTATAGGTGGACACCATGGCACCTGGCTTAGATCCACCTTAAATTTTAGAATACTCTTAGGCTTATAGAAGAGTTGTGAAGATGACATAGAGAACTCCATATACTCCGTAGCCCATTTCCCCTACTGTGAACATCTCACAATATCATGGGGCTCCTGGCACCACTAAGAACTAACAGTGCATCACTATTAACTGAGTTGTGTACTTTATTATAGCAGCACAATTCACATTAGCCAAATTATGGAACCAACTGACGTGTCTGTCACTGATTAATGGATACTCAAAATGTGGTCTATACACACTGGAATTTTACTCAGCCATGAAGAACAACAAAATTGTGCCATTTGTGTGCAAATGATGGAACTAGAAAATATGCTAAGTGGGGTCAGCCAGTCTCAGAAAGTCAAGAGTTGAATATTTTCTCTCATATGTGGAAGCTAGAGAGAAAATAGAAAACAACGGGGACTTCAGATAAATAAGGAGAGACAATAGCATAGTAGAAGGAGGTTGGGGAAGGGAGGGAGGGGAAGAAAGGACAAACTGATGAAGGAAACAGTTCAAACCCTGCTGCACCCACGTATGAAGGCTTCACACCAACCTCACTATTATGCGGGTTGGTGGGACCTGAAGGAAGCTCACCAAGACCTGTGTGCATGTGTGTGTGTGATTTAACCTCGCTATGATATAAAATTACAAGGCACCAGTAAAAGTATTAAAAATAAAAGGTAACTATGTGCCAAAGATAAAATGTAGCTGGGCATGGTGGCACACGCTTGTAATCCCAGCATCTGGGAGGCTGTGACAGGAGGATAGCAGGTTCACGGCCAGCCTCAGCTACCTGGTGAGGCACTCTGAAACTTAGTGAGACCCTGTTTCAAAATAAAGAATAAAAAAAAAATAGAGCTGGGGGTATAGCTCAGAGATAGAATGCCACTGAGTTCAATCCTCAGTACTGCAAAAAAAAAGATAAAACGTGTACTCTATTCAGATTTCATTTGTCCTTTGCTATTTCATCTAAGCATCGTGTCCTCCTTTGGCTGTGACAGTTTCTCAGTCTTGTCTTGCTTCTCACAGCCTCCACAGCTCTGAGGAGTACTAGAGTCGCCCTCTAATGAGTAGGTCTGATGTTCATCACGTGACATGACCAGGTTATAGGGGTACATGCCTGTCATCCCAGTACTTGGGAGACCGAGACAAGAGGATTACAGGTTCAAGGCTAGCCTCAGCAACTTAGCCAAGACCCTGAGCAACCTAGTGAGACCCCATTTCAAAACAAAAAAAAAAAGGGCTGGGGACCGGGCATGGTGGTGCATGCTTGTAATCCCAGTACTTGGGAGGCCAAAACAGGAGAATAGCAGGTTTGAAGCTATCTTTAGCAACTTAGTGAGACCCTGTTTCCAAATAAAATATAAAACAGGTCTGGGGGAATATCCTGGAGGTAAAAGACCCCTGGGTTCCATCCCTAGTGCCACAAAAAAAAAAAAAAAAGGCTGGGGATGTAGCTCAGAGGTAGGAATGCCCCTGAGTTCAATCCACAATACCAAAGAGAGAGAGAGAGAGAGAGAGAGAGGACACGCCCGCAGGCAATGGGCTCTAATACCCCAGTGACCTAATTTCTCCCCACCCCCCACACTAGGCTCCAGCTCCTATAGGTCCCATCACTTCCCAGTAGCACCTTAGGGGACATGAAGATTCAAACTGTAGCAAGTGGTATCTGGGATCTTCAATTTACTGTAACTTTGTTTGGGGTGGGGGGTACTGGGGATAGAACCCAGGGGCATTCAACCTCTGAGCTACACTCCCAGCCCTTTTTATTTTTTATTTTGAAACAGGGTCTCACTAAAGTTGCTGAGGCTGGCCTTGAACCTACAATCCTCCTGTCTCAGCCTCCCAAGTACTAGGATTACATGCCCAGCTGCTGTGTCCTTTTGATAGTAAATCCTTCGTCTGCCTCTCTTGAATGACTTGGGGGCACAGCTGTGACTTGGGCCAGGCCTCCCTAGCACCCATTGCCTGTTCCTGTTTGTGGGACTATCTTTGACAACTGTCTGCTGTAAGAGATGTCTGTTACAATCAGTCACCCTTGCTGAGACACAGATGCATCATGTTTGCGTTGACACCAGTTCCAAATGTGATCCCCATGGTGTGGTGAGGTGATGACCTGGGAGCCCTGTGGGAGTGCAGGTCCCACACACCTTGTCACCTGCAGAGGCCCCATAGAGGACGAAGCCTGGCAGTAGTGTAGTGATGAAGGCTTCCTCAGCAAATCTGGAGTATCCCCCACCCTCACATACCACTCTGCAGTCACCATCAGAAGATACCAAGCAGAGGGGCTCTCAGCACCAGGTGCAGTCATGAGCCACTTTGCTACAGTGACTCAGATCTGGGGTGCTGCTGGCCCATGGCCCTGCAGGGAGGTGGAGTGAACTTTAGGAGGCGGGGCCTAGTGGGAGGAAATTAGGTCATTGGGGCAGGGCTTGGAAAGGAAGATTGAGACCATAGCCCCTTCCTCTCCCCCTCTTTTGCTTTATGGACTCAAGGTGAGTAGTTTTGACCCTTCATGTGATCCCAGGGCTCTGCAGGATGAGTGGCTCTGACACAGAGGAGGCCTCTTTCTCTGCTAATTTGGGGGAAAAGGGAAATGTGGGATTGCTTCAACATGCTACATTTTTCAAAAATAGATTTTATTCCATGCCAGTACACAATGCACTTTTCTATTTTTTTTTTTCTTTTCGTACTGAAGATTGAACACAGGGGCATTCCACCTCTGAGCTATACTTTCATCCCCTTTCATTTTTAATTTTGAAACAGTCTTTCCCTGAGTTGCTGAGAGTCTGGGTCTGGCCTGGAACCTCCCAGGTACTGGGATGACAGCCATGTGCCATCTCCCCCAGCTTCCCTGCACTTTGATACGTCCTGACTGTGTAGCTGGACTCCTATACTTCCCAGTTATAAATGCCATCTTTAATTATTGCTCCCACAAAAGCAATTATTGCTCAGTTGGTTTCAAGCTAATCACAGGCTGGTGTGATGAATGGAGCCTAGAGCTACACTGATGTGGCACGGGGACCATGGCTCGCCTAATGAGCTCCATGGTATATTTATGACCCTCATGTTTCACTTTCAACCAAAAGCCTAGACTATTTCATAAATATTATTTTACATCAAAATTTTCCAGAATCACTATTCCAGAAACATTTTCTCAGTCATATATTTTTCTCTCTGAAAGTGCTCTGGGGGAGTCAGAGTGATGTGTGTGATTGCACAGGACACGCGTGTCTAGGAGGTTTGATGGAGAGCTGCGGGCAGGTCTACTAGGCTGCCGTGCAGGGGGACCCGGCTTCTGTTCTGCTTTATCAGCCACAGGATTGTGCATGGAAGAGAAGAAGTCTGAAGAAGAATTTGCAAAGCATGGGAGACCTTTGGATGGGTTCAAGTTTCCTCTCTGCCTTGAGGGTACACATGGAGCAAATGACAGCCACATGTGAGGGAGAAAACGGGAGGTCCCAAGAAGTAATATTCATATCACAGTGGTGCACAGCTGGAATTTGGTACTTGGGAGACTGAGACAGGAGAATTCAGGTTTGAGGCCAGCCTCAGCAACTCAAAGAGACCCTGAGCAACTTAGTGAGACCCTGTTTCAATATAAAAATAAAAATAAAATTTTGAATTTAGAAAATCTCTGGATTCAATCCCCAGTACTACTACTGCTACTACTACTGCTACTACTGCTACTACTACTACTACTACTACTACTACTACTAATAATAATAATAATAATAATGCTAACAATAATGACATCTTACATTTGGACAGAACTTTCTGGCTTAGAGTTCCTCATAGTTCTTCTCATTTAACCCCTGCAATAACCCAGGCAGGCGCATGCTTACCCCTGTGGAAAGCTCTGGAAGTGCTAAGGATTTGGACCAAGGTCCTGTGACCCAAATGCTTTTTCTAGTGACCTGAGAGATTCCTGGTCAGAAAACAAAGTCCAAAGACCTCATCAGTGTTGTCCCTCAACCCACCTTGCCATCTCGAATCTGACCCTCACTATAATCCTACAGATGATGTACAGCAGGGTCCTCTAGTAGTCCCTCCTCCTTATCTATGGAGGTCAACTGAGATCTGAACACATTAAATGGAAAATCCCAGAAATAAATATCTCATAAGTTTTAAATCAATTTTATTAGAGTACATTGCTATAGTTATTTGGTTTTACTATGTTATTGTTATTAATCTCTTGCTGTACCTGATTTATAAATTAAACTTTTATCGTAGCTAGATATGTATAGGAGAAAGCATATATAGGGTTGGGTACTAGCTGCTATTTCAGGCATCCCAGGAGAGTCTTGGAAAGTATCCCTCATAGATAAGGAGCACCCCTGTATTCTCATTTAGCAGTTAAGGAATCAGAAGCTCAGAAAGATGTTAGCCAGGTGCAGTGGCACATGCATGTAATTCCAGTATTGGGAGGCTGAGTCAAGAGGATCTCAGGTTTGAGGCCAGCCTCAGCAACTTAGTGAGACCCTGTTTTAAAAGAAAAATAATAAAATAGGGCCTGGGCTGTATCTCAGAGGGAGAATGCCCCTGTGTTCAATCCCCAGTTCCAGAAAAAAAGGAAGGAGGGAAGGAGAGAGAGAATAGAGGAGGAGGAGGAGAAGGAGGAGGAGGAGGAGGAGGAGGAGAAGAAAAAGAGTGGGGATGTTGAGGGAAATGTTTGGAGTAAAGCACTTCACAAACCAAGTGGCAAGTGAATTAAATTTGTAGCCTTGGATTTTCCCATTTGTTAATGAGAACAGCAATGCCTGGCCTGGATTGGCTGTAGGAGAATGAGAACTCACATAGAAAAAGCTCATTCTAAACACAGCATGAGGGCGCACACCTGTAATCCCAGTACTTGGGAGGCTGAGACAGGAAGATCACAGGTTTGAGGCCAGTCTCAACAACTTAGTGAGACTCTGTTTCTAAATAAAAAATAAAAAGTGCTGGTGGTATAGCTTGGAGGTAGAATACCTCTAGGTTCAACCTCCAGTACCAAAAATAAAAAGACAGAGACAGAGAGAGAGAGAGAAAATATGAATATGTAATTCTACCACAAAGGCCTGGGGTAGAGGAATTACCCACAGATAGGGACATCCAAAAGGATGGCCAGATGGGCACACAAACCGTTCCACAGTTGATCAAGAGCTGACCGTGTATGTATGCTGATGTCTGGACACACACATGTGTGCACACTCAACTTTGCAGCAGCACCCCCACACTGCAGAGTGGCTGATCAGGACAAGATAGCACATCTCGGAAGTGTGCACTATCATTAATGGTAATTGTGACCACACAAACCCAGTGCAGGAGCCACTGCTGTTGTCCTGAAAGTTCCTGGTTGACCACCAGCTTTTTGGTATAATGAGTGCATGATTGCACTGACTGAATAGAGAAAGAAAGGAACAAATGCCACATGCCTGGCCTTTATTTCTAGCCTTTTTTTTTTTTTTTTTTTTTGTACTAGGGATAGAACTCAGGGGCATTCTACCTCTGAGGTATACCCCCAGCCCTATTTTTTATTCTTTATTTTTGAAACAGGGTCTCACTAAGTTGCAGAGGGCCTCACTAGGTAGCTGAGGCTGGCCGCGAATCCGGATCCTCCAGTCTCAGCCTCCCAAATGCTGGGATTATAAGCGTGGGCCACCACGCCCAGCTATGCCTAGCCTTTAGAGTTGGAGATTTGACTCGCTGCTTCCTCAGGTGGTCGGTCAGACCAGCAGCCACACAGAGGAGACACAGGGCTTCCAGTAACATTATGAAACCGAGTGCCAGGTTTGACTAAGGGGATCCACCAGGCATGCCAAGCAGTTGTGAGTGCTCTGAACATTTCCACATGAAGAACTACATAAAAAGGAGCATGAGGGAGAAATGTTTTGAGTTGTGGTCCACTGAGATCTGGGCTTGTTTGTTTCTAAGCACTATTGCAGCAAAAGCTCACTGATACATGGATGTGTTGAAGAATGGTGCCTGGTACTTAGTGGCAAGTAAATAAATACTGTTATTGTTAACCTAAATTACTAAATATAGAGGTTCCTTCAAAGATAATTTATTATTATTATTATTATTATTATTATTATTATTATTATTATTATCCTGAGGATTGGACTCAGAAGCATTCTACCTCCAAGGTATACCCCAATCCCTTTTATTTTTATTTTGAAACATGGTCTAGCTAAGTTGCTGAGTATGGCTTCAAACCTGCAATCCTCCTGTCTCAGCCTCCCAAGGACTTAGATTACAGGTGTGCATCACCACACCCAGTAATAATAGATTTATTTGGGAGTGAACACTATAATAGACATATTCATACCATAGTCAAGTGTATGTGTATCCAGGAAAGTATAGGGAGACAAAACTTTTTAAAGGTAAAATGAGGAGGGTTACTTCAGTTTGTTTTGAAACTATTACCCTTGACTACAGGGATCCAGAAGAAGGCGGCGTCAATGCCGGGATGGATAGGCTGTTGTTGGACAGGTTTTCTTGAGGGAGTAATTTCTGCATAAGGCATCGGTGGCCTTTGTGCAAGGTTGTGGTTCTGGCACAGTCTCTTGTGTTAGTTCTCATTATGAGATACACATGCAAATATTTGCAAAAGACAGGAGGGCCACAGGTTTGAAGCCAATGCTTGGTAATGTAGCTAGACCCTTTTCCAAATAAAAAATAAGGGCTGAGGATGTAGCTCAGGGGTAGTGCACCCCTAGATTCAAGCCTTAGGAATGTACACACACACACACACACACACACACACACACACACACTGAAGTGGAAATCGGGCATGGTTGTGCATGCCTGTAATCCCAGTACTTGGGAGGCCGAGACAGGAGAATCACAAGTTCAAGACCAGCATGCTGTATTTTAGTGAGATCCTGTTTCAAAATAACAAATAAAAAGGTCTGGAGGTGTAACTCGGAGGTAGAGGGCCTTTGGGTACAATACCCAGTGCCACACAAACACACACACACACACACACACACCACCACCACCACCACCACCACAAAAAAGTGGAATGCTCATTCTACTAGGAGATTTCTCTTGAATTACTAAGAGATTCCCATGTTAATTCCACAAGAGTAATATAATATAGTGCTTGAATTCATCTTTCTTTTTTTAGTCAACTTCAAGGTGAGCTCTGATGTCGATGCCATATTCTTTATTGTGGGGCAATGAAATTCGTGCTTGTTTTTTGCAACTGTTCCCATTTTGACTTGAAAATTGAAATAGAAGTAAAAAATTCTATTCCAGTGACACAGTTAAATCAAGCTAATATAAATCACTCTCTCTCCTAGGAGGGCTTGAACCTGGGGGATATTCTGAGCTAAATCCCCATCCCTTTTTATTGTTTTATTTTAAAACAAGGTCTCTCTAAGTTACTGAGACTGGCCTCCAACCTTTCACCCTCCTGTCTCAGCCTCCCAAGTACTGGGATTATAGGCGTGTGGCACTACCCTGGCAAACTAATATAAATCTTAAATCAGCTTAGATATTTATAGGATGCAAAGACACTGTCTTGTGTGAACTGCCAGAGGCAGGTCCTTGCGGGCCATGATGCTGACCATAGCAAGGGCCAGGTCTTTCTCAACTCCATACCAGTTCTCTCCCTAGAATCTGCTCTGTTGCAGCGTTCAGACCTGGAGTAAAACGCTCCCCATCTGGTCCATGGTGGCGATGGTGGTGTGGGCCACATCACTGCGCGATTGTTCCTTGAATGCATCTGCCCTTCCCCACGAGCCCCGCCCCGCCCCCAGCGGCACATCTGCAGCCGACAATGGGTCTCATTCCACATTTTGGCTCTGCCTTCGGTGTCATAGCAGGCGGTGAATACAGACCCCAAGGAGTATAAACAAGGGACTGTTCAGCAACAAATAACAAAATAAAAACACAAGAAGAGCTGTTTGTCTTGCTTTGTTCGTCCTAGTCTGCCAGGATTCCATCAGCAGGCTTCATGAAACCCCAGTTCCATGCCCGCGTTATCTCCCACAAAAATGCAGCCAAGGCTTCCTGGAGAGACCCATGGGGGCTCCTGTCACGGGAGAGATGTGCTCCTGCCGAGTGCCTGCCTCAGGGAGCTCCCACCACCTGCCCCGACAGACGAGGGACAGGGACGAGGGACTGGACGGCAGGAAGAGCCAGGGAGGTGGCCGAGACCCGGGTCTCCAGCAGGAGGGCTGGGGGTGGGGCTGGAGTGGGGGCGGGGAGGCTGGAGCCCAGTCTACGCAGAGTTAAGTCAGGTGTCACTGGGGAGATTAAGGGATGGTGGAAGGAACTCCAAAGAGGGGGAGCAGAAGAGACCAAAGGTGCGCCCAGGCAGGGACTTCGCTCAGCGCCCCCGCCCACGCAGGAACTGGGGACAGGGGCTCTTCTTTCCTGCCCACCCGGGTTCCGGAAGCTCTTACAGCCTGTCTTTCCTGGAACCGGTCCTTAGAGCGAGTCTTTGAGACTGGCGCCTTGGAGATTCGTAACTCTCACCACATTGCTTCCGCCTGCGTTCACCGAACAGAAGGGTCAACGAAAGGTAAAGGTGGTATTTGCTCAGACAAGGCTCACAACCAGGAATGTGTGCGGATGCTCCCTGACGCTTCGTGGGTCATGTCCTGATCCACCATAGGCTGCACGTGCGTGCAGTCCACCCACCTCCCGAGCCCCACAGCTTGTGCAGAGGGTGGCTTGCGTCCCCTCCTGATCACAGGACCAACAGTGGGGCTGGGGGTGTGGCACCTGAGGTAGCTCCTGTGTTCATCCACAGCCCCACAAAACAAAAACAAAATTCCAACTACTGCTGACAATGGATTGCTTTCATATCATCCTAAAGTAGAAAAGTGTAGGTCAAACGAAGTAAGAAGGGGATTGTCTGTATTTCCTTTTCCAAATACACAACCATAACTACTTACTTTTTTATTAATGGAGTGTCCAACCCATCCTGGTTTGCCAGAGACTTTATTTTATTTCTTTCTTTATTTTTTTTTTTTGTGGTAGTGGGGATGATTGAACCCAGGGGCATTCTACCTCTGAGCTACACCTTCAGCCCTATTTTTTATTCTTTATTTTTATACAGGAGGATCACCAGAGACTTTCCTGGTTTTATTTTATTTTATTTTTTACTGGAGATTGAACTTGACTTTCCTGATATTATTATTATTATTATTATTATTATTATTATTATTTATTGTTATTATTGTTATACTGGGGATTGAATTGAGGGGCATTCTGTCTCTGAGCTATACCCCTGGCTGTTTTCATTTTTCTATTTTGAAAGGGAGTCTCGCTAAGTTGCTGAGTGTCTCACTAAGTTGCTGAGTCTGGCCTCAAACCTGTGATCCTCCTGTCTCAGCCTTCTAAATACTGGGATTCCAGGTGTGCACCACCACACCTGGCTATGGTTCCTATATATTCTAATAATGTTTCAAAATAAAATTACAATAGGAGAGGAGGAAATAAAGCCCTTTAAGAACAGATCATGCTTAAAATAGCCTAATATTTGGATTAATATTTTTAAGATTCAGCAAATAAATCAATAAATCCCAAAAGAGGAAGTCTCCTTTCAATTGTCTGGAGATAAGGTGGAAATATTTCATAAAGAACAATCTCAATTGACAGGAAGATGGAAGGATTGACAGAACAATCCCTTCAGTGTCTGGATTCTATAGGTTTTCCCACCATTATGAAGATGTATGTGTCTTGGGGAAATAATTTGACATTGCCTAAAGGTTAATTATCAAATTTTCCTTACAGACTGGGAGACCAAAGGAAAGACAAGATTTGGTGTGTACTTCACCAGCCAAAGCCCATTAGAGGAGCCACGTCTGTGGAGTGGCACTTAGTATTCCTAAGAGTGCTTTCATCCAAGAAAAGCTTGAGGGTCAACCAGGACCTGTCAGGAATAAGGAACCTGGGGTATGACTTGTGTGTGGTAGTTGACCTGAGAGATGTAAAAGAGGAGCTTAATTCATTTATTTTAAAAGTTGTTATAAAGCTGAGTGTGGTAATGCCACTATAATCCCAGCCCTTGGAGGCTGAGACAGGAGGTTGGCAGGTTTGAGGCCAGCCTCAGCAACTCAGTGAGATCCTGTTTCAAAACAAAAAATAAAATAGGGCTGGGGGTAATAGCTGGGAGGTAGAACACCCACGGGTTCAATCCCCAGTACCACACACATGCACATGCACATGCACACGCATACACACACACACACACACACACACACACACACACACACACACACACACAGAGTGTTATGACTTTTCCTCCTTTCAGATACTGAGTTTGGATAAGAAAAATCAGTTCCTTCCCCGAGTTTAAAAAAGAATCCCATCAAGATGTTGCCTGGCTCACATATCAGAATAAAAAGGACACATATGCCACAGAGTCACAATTATCCATTTATTCGAGGATTAGACCCAGAGCCAGACCAAGAACAGATTAAAATGCTCTGACTTCATTAGCTTCATTAGGGCAGCTCCAAATTAGATTTTTGCAGCTAAGTTCTTCGGTCAAGCAGGGTAAGCAGCTGTCACAACGTCTCAAAGGTAGAGCCCACCCCTCCCGGCTGACCTCTGAACCCCTGTGGGGACCCCGGGGAGTACACTCTGGACTTATAGAGACACTTCAAATGTTGCTTCCAGGAGAGACCCTGCTGTTCTTTCTGTTATTACTTGGACATGTGTTAAGCTCTGCTGCAGGACCAGCTACATAATTTGTGGGGCCTAATGCAAAATGAAAATGCAAGAGTCCTTGTTCAAACAGTCTTAAACATTTCAAAACAGGACAGCAGGACATTAGCCCAGCTTGGGCCTTGTGCAACTGGACATCACATGCCACAAAGCCAGCCCAGCTTCTCAGTCTGAACCATAATTACCATCAAAGTGCGATAAGAGTGGTTTTGTACACAATGAACACATGAATGGATTATTTATCATAAGAGGGGCTTTCTACTTATCAGCATGTACATAAAGGCAGTATGATATAATCTGTAGAGAGAGCAACTCAAAGGAGAAAATGCACTGTTACTAACCAAAGGATACCAAAGGGTGCATGCATCAACCTAGGATCCCAATATTGCTAAATTTCTTTCCTTCTTTTTTTTTGGTACTGGAAATTAAACCCAGAGCCATTCTACTTCCTAGCTGCACTCCCAGTTCTTACTTTTTGTTTTGAAAACAGGGTTCCACTAGGTTGCTGAGAGTCTGGCTACATTGCTACAGTTGGCCTTGAAACTGTGATCCTTCTGTCTCAGCCTCCAAAGTATTGGGGTCACAGGCATGCAGCACCACACCTGACTCTGTACACTAATCCTGATCTACCTTCAAGCTTTCTCTTCCAGGAACTACTTTTTGTGACTCTCACTCCTCCAACCCAAACCACCACACACAACTTTGAAGCACACTTTAGTCTTTCCTTTCTCTGCCCGGCCCTGCCTGGCCCCACACACCATTACTGTGCTTGGAAGGGTCTCCTCCCCACATCCACTCACCAAGACCTTGCTGGTCTTTTATGGGTCAATGCAGTGGGGGCTGCTACCCAGAAGCACCTGTAAGTCATCCCAGCCTATGGTCATTGTCTCCCTTTGAGGGGCTGAACCCCTCTGTGTTGCACCTTTCAAATGGCTCCCATCCCACCTGGCTATATGCAGAACTTCCATTCTAGGTTTCATAGGCTACTTAAGGATAGAGCACCCATCTTTCCCTCCCTCCCTCCCTTTCTACCTTCCTTCTTTCTATCATGGGATCTCTCTCTGTTGCCCAGGCTGGCCTCAGACTCCTGGGCTCCAGTTATTCTCCTGCCTCAGCCTTGCGAGTAGCTGTGCCACACAGTGCCCAGCTTGTTTGTTTGTTTGTTTGTTTTGTTTTGTTTTTGCTTTATTGAGCTCAGAAAACAGCTTTGAATATTAGGGAAAAATATGGAAGGGGTTATCGCAGAGTTCATATCCAGCTTTATTTGTGCTCTATCAGTATCTTGCTTAACATTAACCTAGGAGGGTCCACACTAAAGACAAGGTCTGAGAACTCCATCCTGATCACTCCATGGCCTCCGTTGTCACCCCCTTATCCAAACCAACATGAGCCCTCCCCAGATCACTGGAACAGCCCCTAATTCATCTCCCCATGTCCACCTTGCCCCAAATCTAACCTCAACACAGCTGCCAGGTGGTATCCTTACAAGGTAAGTCAGTTCTCATTGCCTCCCTGTTTAGAACCCTCTAGAATTTCTATAGAGGAAGGGCTCACAGTCATAATTTGGTTGGAAAGGAAGATTAGGTAAACTGTTTTGACACTGGATTTGCACACCAGGAACACTGCATTTTAATTAGAATGTATAAAACGTTGAGATTGAATTGGGAGCCGTAGTGCATGCCAGTAATCCCAGTACTTGGGAGGCTGAGGCAGGAGGATCACAGGTTTGAGGCCAGCCTCAACAACTTAGCAAGATTCTTAGCAACTTAGTGAGACCCTGTTTCAAAATCAAAAAATAAAAATAAAAAGGGTTGAGGGTGTAGCTCAGAGGCAGGATGCCCCTGGGTTCAATCCCTAGTACCAAAAACAAAGCTGGGGTTGCTGGTGAAGAAGCGAAAGCACCCTGGGTGTCTGCACCTGTCCCCATCTATGGTGTGTTTAAGAGGGAAGAATTAGGAAGGAGGTGAGGGCCAGACACACTGGGTCCCACCTAGGTTTGGAATTGGCCAGTAAGCAGGCTCTCTCTGCTCCCTGCTTCGTCCCTCTTCTGCACTGTCCTGCTCTGTACTCCCAGATCCTCTGGCCCTCTCTTTCTCATGCATGGCCCCTTTTCTTTTTTTTTTTTTTTGCAGTACTGGGGATTGAACTCAGGGGCATTCTACCTCCGAGCTATACCCCCAGCCCTATTTTTTATTCTTTATTTTGAAACCGAGTCTCACTAAGTTGCGGAGTGCCTCACTAGGTAGCTGAGGCTGGCCGCGAACCCGGATCCTCCGGTCTCAGCCTCCCGAATGCTGGGATTACAAGCGTGC